>LVLI01000427.1:0-18828 GCA_001687465.1 Halocafeteria seosinensis
ATGAATGGACGTGAAAGTCTTGTTAGTACAATTTTTACCTCTCAAAATTATATGAATTTAAACCCTTCATCTAGGTCTATCAACTGTTCTATGTTAATCCTATACGAATTTCCAGATGAAGAAAGAGAAAAAATATTCAAAGAACATTCCAACGGTTTAACAAAAGACCAATTCTTTAAATTGGTTGATGAACACACCAAAGAAAAGTTTAGTTTCTTTGCTATTGATTACACTCAACCAAAAGAATCAAGATTCCGCGATAAAAATCTAGAGATTATTGATTTGTCTAAATTTAAAGACAATATCCCCGAAGGCGGAGAAATCTTAGGTGAAGTTATAAAAGCAGGAAAAGGAGAAAGTAACCCCAAGAAAACCAAAACAGAAAAATCTAAACCAAATAAACCCAAACAAATAAAGCTAAAGAAACTTGAAAAAGGCGATACAACTAAAATGAAAGCTATCTTTAGCGTTGATGGTAAAGACAAAGTTGTACCGTTTGGTACTGAGTCTAGAAATTTCATTGAGGATAAGAATAACCGTAGTTTAAGATTTGATTTTATTAGGCGATTTAATGTAAAAGACCAAAAGCCAACCGACCCGCAGGTATTAGAAAGATATCTATTATTTGAAAGTCCCGATTTAAAAAGAAATCTAAAAGACTTTAGAGAAAAATTTAACTTAGCTCAATGACGCCTCGGTCATTGTAGCTTCAAACTACAACCTTCTAACCTACGTAAAATCTACAAGCGATAATAGTTTTCTTTTTAAAAAACAAGTTTAGAAAATATTTTATTTTAATAATATATAAGAAAATAAAATGAGTTATTTGAATTATTTCAATCACTTAGAATATGACGACTTAGAATTCTGTCAAGACTGTCAAGAATTCAGAGAGAACTATCAAAATGAAGAACTGGTTTGTCCTATTTGTGGTACAACTGCTCCCATTATTGGTATACCTCAATCCTGTATTATTAAATCACCCAATAATTATAAACCACAACCGCATTCAAGAACTTTACGTCTATTTGATGATTTCTTGTTGTCTATTCAGGGTAAAAAACCCAATGAGGTATCTAAATCTAAGCTTGATGATATCCGTAACTACCTCAACGAAAATAAATTAAGTATTACAAAACCTAATATTCAACAGTATTTAAAGGAACATAAGAAATATGACTGGTATAATCGTGTAAATAATATTTATTCTTTACTAACTGGTGAAAAACAACCACAGATTAGCGGAGTATTAAGTCTTGAAATAAAAATTAATTTTTTCCAATTGTTTACTACATTTCTTTCTAAAAAGCGTTCAAGGAAAATATTTTTTGAAAGCTCATACGTTGTATTTAAACTTCTTCAGAAGCGAGGATATGAAGATTTAGGTAGACAACTTATTCCTTTCCGGAAAAAGTATATTACTAATGACAAATTGTATAAAGAACTGTGTGAAAGCCTTAACTGGACATTTTATGAAACTAAACCTTATTAACCTTTTTATTAGATTGTATTAAAGAATATAGTCTAATACTTCAAATGACACGTCAAAGATTTAAATTAGCAATAAACTCAGAAATAGATAGAGAACCGTTTACATCACGTCATAATTTTTCTGCCTTCTTATCTCGTCCCGTTGTAACTTACGGAAGAAAAATAAAATTCGGTTTGCGAAAAGCTGTTATCCCTAATTTAATGTATAGCTTTCATCCAAATGACACAAGATTATGGTATTTAGTTGATACAACATTAAAATATATTGATATTTCTAGCACGCGAGTGTTTGAAAACGGTCAAGATTTAGCTGACCATCTTACTCAACTATTTAGTAATAATAGCGATAGCGGAATTACGGTTACTCTTAACAATGAAAATAAAAAACTTGTCTTTACTAATAACACTGGCGTAACCATCCGTATCGTTAGTGATTTTCTTTATGAAACTGAGGTGAATGGAACTCAATTATTTGATCACGCTAACGTCAAACTCGGTTTAATAGGCGACCTATCACAAACAAGTATTCCAAACGGTTCAAGCTTAACTCCAAGTGGAATTCCTCGTCTTGTTAACACTAGTGTATATCATATTCTTTCAAGAGATAAAGTTTCAAACGATATTACAATAACCCCTTCTCCAAATGATAATCCTCATATTTTGGCTTCAGTTTTGGTTGACCAATCTTTCGGTGATTTAATTACTCTTCATTTAAGCGATGATGAAATATTCTTCTTTGAAATTGATGAACTATATAGAATAACTATTGAAGTAACCGACGAGCAATTTAGACCAATTGATTTAAACGGTGGAAACGTCTACTTAGAATTTGAATACTCAATTATTTAACTCTGCTCAAAAAGAAAACGTAGTGAGAAAATCTTTATAAGGTTTGCTTCTAAATTGTATATACAAACAAATGGGATTCTTCTCAAAGATAAAAAAGTTCGGGAAGAAGATAGGAAAAGGTATAAAAAAAGTTGGAAAAGGAATTCATAAAGGGATTAAATGGGGTAAAAAACAACTAGATAAAGCAAAATCCATTCCTATAGTTGGTGACGCAATTGGAGTAGCTGAAAAATACACCCCTTTAGGTACAATAGAAGCTGGAGTTGATGCGGTAGATGACGTTACTCAGGGAAATTTTGACGGGGCAATAGCAAATACTGCTAGAGCCGGTTTACCTGGATTTTCTCAAGCCGAACAAGCTATAAAAGCTGGGCAGTCTTTTAAACGGGGTAATATTCAACAAGGAATTGACCATACAAGTCAAGCAATTGCTTAGATTTATTAAAAATTGAATTTAAAGAAAATATGCTTTAAATTATTTATACAAAAAATGGTAGAATTTAAAGACCTAGAAATCTGGGATACAATACCTAACTTTGAAAATTATAAAATATCTAGTTACGGGAGAGTTTGGAGTAATAAAACTAACCGGTATTTAAAAGCTGGTATCACTGAAAAGGGATATCTCATTATTTGTTTAACTAAAAATAACAAAAATTTACAAAAAAGATACATCGCCTTGTTGGTGAAACATTCCTTTTTATTGATGACTTTGAAATTAAACAAAAAGACCACATTGATGGAAATAAACAAAATAATTTTTTACTCAATCTTCGCCCTTGTACTCATCAACAAAACAGTTTTAATAGAAACAAAAATAATAATAATACAAGTGGTTATAAAGGTGTATGTTGGAGTAAGCGAAAAGGAAAGTGGAGAGCAGACATTCACGTTGACGGTAAGACAAAAAATTTAGGTCTTTTTCAAACCAAAGAAGAAGCCTATAATGCTTATAAACAAGCATCCAAACAATATTTTGGTGAATTTTCCTATCAAGGTTTATAATAAAAGTAAACGAAATATTTATTTACTTTTATTTTTTTTTTAAATCGCTAACTTCTGAAGACGGTATCCATTCGTTGAAATCTTGAGAATGTCCTAACCAACTTACAAGACTTTCTTGTTGTCCTTTTCTGGTTCTTGTTTCTAAAACTTCATCAATTAAAAATGTATTCGGTACATCTGTTTTCTGAAGCTCTTGTTGATAAAAAGTTCCATTGATTGTTCTCCCTTGCCAATCATTTAAGGCATATCGCAAAGGCTTATCATCAATAACTCTATGAACTTCAAAAACTTCATACGACCAATTCCCTAAAGCTGATTCTTTTTGAAAAGTTCCTTTCACCATTGAAATGCGAACTTTATCACCAGCTTTAAATTTCTGAGTCTGCTTTGGTACTTTCTTCTGTTTCTCGGTATGCTGTTTTTTAAATGTGTATGTCTCAATCGGTTTCGCTCCCGTACTAGAATGCTTTGTATTATTATATTCCTCAACGACTTCTGGTAAAAATTTTGTCCATTCTTCTGAGCCTTCCTCAATAAACTTTTGTTTTAACTTATTCTTAAGTGTGCGGATAACTCGTTCAACGGGGGCTGATTTACTTTCTCCAAAAGTGGAATGGTGATTTATCTTGAATTCTTTAAATAGTTCTTGAACTTTTGAATTATAAAATTCACTTCCTCTATCAGTCCAAACATTTGACGGAATTAAAATAGATTCACTTATAACTTCTCTAATTTTCTTCACCATTTCATCAGCTGTCTTCGTTGTTGGTTTCGCAAATACAAACCTAGAATAGACATCAATCACAACAAGAGCAAATCTATAACCATTATCAATTTTATTCGCTCCAAAATCCATTAAATCCATTCCATATAACTCGGCAGGCATTCCCGTTATAATCTGTTTACGCGGAAACTTCCTTTGAATTGGTTTAGTTATTTCTTTAGCTAACGTTTTTAATTCGGATTTTGACATATCTATATTTGTTGTGTTAATCTGTAATGACCTCTGGGATAATACTTTTTATCTATCCTTCGTTCCAATTGCCAATCAGGGTTCCAAGTTCTGGTCATATCCGTCTGAATAATATCAAAACTGGTAAGTCCTACATCGGTTTGTTTGTTATTTGGTTTAATTCCAACTTTCTTAATACGGTTATTCATTTGTAACTGTTTACTTTCGCCAGCTTCATATAGTTCATCTGTTAAACAATCTTTCGAAATACCTTTTGATTTTCTGTTAGAGTTAACCTCTCCATCCTTTGTTATATACACATAATAATATTGTTTCGATCCATAATTTAACTCTCTCACAATTAAACCACCGTTATCTATATCATTTGATAAACAACCAAGTCCTATATCAAACCATTTCTTCCCATTTGTAGGATTTATTTTATTCTCAAGTTTATGTAAATCTTTTGAATGAATATGAAGAGAATCGGTATCAGTGTAAGTAAATGAGTGTTCATCAAGTTTTGGATTAATCGTTTCAATTGCGTCTAACATTATTCGCCTTGAGTAAGCTAAAAGAAAAGCTCCTATTTGATTTGGCTTATTGTTCGCTTTTTCCTTATTAGTGGTTGTACCACTTAAAATAACAGTCTCACCATTATTTATTATTTTACAATCTTTGACAAAATGTTTGTCCCAGAAATCATATATATCTTTAGCACATTTACATATTTTTGTATCATCATATATAGGTTTTTGTAGAGTCTTCCCGTATAAAGAATTTAGAAAAAGTTTCGCAACAGCTCGTAAAGCAGGGTTATATTCCGATGTACCTTTTAAAGTGTCTTGATGTTGCTTTATCTTTAAAAACGTATCAACATATTTTGTAAACAATTTTTCTTTGTATTTATAAATAATTCCGTCATATATCTCTTCTATTCTGTAACCGTGCTTAATTGCGTCTTCTAAGTCAATGTTTGTAAACCAACCATCGTTTATATCTTCAATATTCCAATCAACACCTATTCTTCGGTTCTTTTTTATCTTTGGATTTGGAATAGGGGCAACTATTAAATTTCGGTTTGTATTTGTTAATTTTACCCGTAACATACACAATGAGTCCAGTTTTTCTTTGTTATTAAGCTTTTTAATAATCTCCTTCTTTGTTAAATAAATATTTTCTAAACGTTTCCCAGCTCCAGCTGGATACTCATAATATTTCATCGCAGTCGGATATAAACTTGTTACATCAGCGTTGAAAATATAATCTTCTAAGTTGTTATAAATCTCTTTCCCTTGTTCAAGTAGTTCTTCTTTTTCAGCTTCTGAATTAGCATTTTGTTGCTTACTCCACAATTTATTGATTTCATCAAAATGTTTACTTTTATATTCACTTACTAAAGGATAGGTTCTTCCTCCATACGTTGATTGTCGTATATCCCGAATCTTATCCTCATTATTTGGTATTTCTATTAAAGAAGTTCTACCTTTAGTTGAACGGTCTTGACTAGTATCTTTAAATAATGTATACTCCCACATTTTATAACCGCAAGAAGGTAGAGTAAGATATTCTTTAGGGTCAAATTTTGCGTCTTCTAAACCTTCAATATTTTCAAATAGTGACCAAACAGTTCTTGAATATTTATCAACAAGTTGTGATAGCCCCATTACATCAGCTTTTAAATAAGGTTCCCATTCGTCTTTATAATTATAAACATCCTCCCAACTCTTCACTTTAAAGTGGTCAAAATCTCCTTTTTGAGTATCACACTTGAAATTTTTAAGAGCATTTTTTAATGAACCGTCAATATGTTGATTAATATCCCAAAAGTGTAAATTATTATGCTCAACGCGGAACCCAAGAATTCCACCGTTATTATAAATAAAATCTTTAAATTCAATTCCACGCTTTGTTAACTCACTTATAATAAAATGAAAATCAAATCTAGACCCATTGTAAGCAATCGCATATTGAGGTTTATTATATGAAACTTCAGTTTGATA
Source organism: Halocafeteria seosinensis (assembly GCA_001687465.1). NCBI lineage: Eukaryota > Bigyra > Bicosoecida > Halocafeteria > Halocafeteria seosinensis. The sequence goes on from LVLI01000427.1 coordinate 6,301, forward strand.
ACCACCCCCTAAATCCTTTACTTTCTTACCTTTTACAGGAGGTATATTAGTTATATAATCTATGAAACTTTCCATACAGTTTTCCCCATAGTCTTCTGAGTATCCTCTTTGAGAATTATACAAACCCCAAGCATAAACGTTTTGCTTTTGGTCGCCCGTATGAACAAACGTTTCAAAGTCAAAAGAATAGCACCTATCCCCTTCAGCTAATTCTCTTTCATTTTTATTATATTTATCACTTGAGAACATAAACTTAATTCCTTCCTCTTTATTTTCACGATTTAAATAAGTTTGTGCGTAACTCAATATATTCGGGTTACAAATGTGTCTTTCTCGTTCTTCTTTATTACGCGGAAGAGTACGATAACAATCTGGACAAGTTTCATTGTTCAAATAGTTGTTCTTTGTAATAAGAACGTAATGCCCGTATTCATTTACGTCTTTCTTAGGAAGCTCATCCATCATCTCGTTACAGAGCGTTAATAATAATTCACAAGTTGTTGGAAAATTTCCTTGTGATTGGTATAGAACTTCTTTCTTAAAATTGTAAACTATTAAATTTGTTTGATATTTCTCGGCTACTTTTCCTAAATCTTGTGGTGATAGTACTTGATTTCTTGGTAAACCAACTATATCTCTAATTGAATCACAGTTTATCTTTTTCTTATCAATTAAATTATTTGCTTTCAAAAATTCTACAATACACCTAATCCCACAGTTGTTATTTTTTGAAGGCGGGTCACTTACTTTTGCCCAGCCAAAAAGACTAGGTGTAAGCGTTCTTCTTGATTTTGTATTACATCCTCCTCCGTTTACATTTAAATCCTTCCCGAATGTAAAGTCAACTTGAGTAAACATAACTTCATACGCAAGACTACCAAATTGATTTTCAATTTTTTCCTTAAGATAAGCTCTATCAATTAAACTAATATCTGTAAAAGTCTTATCAAGTAGCTTATAAATTTCTTTCCATATAACAGTATTTTCATCATCCATATCAATTTGAATAGACGCTTTTACAGTTATTACCATTTGAGAAAAGTTCGCTTTAAATTCATCTATTTTACTTGTCATAAAATTAATAAAATCATCTAAATGAAACTCTCTCTTAAAAGTAGGTTTATGAGGGGATGGATTTACAGGGTTTCTAAAAAGTGGAACACCTACGCCATCTTCTAAACCAATAATTACTTGTTTTAATTTATCTGAGGCTTCTCCAAATAGATTTCGCTTTGGCTTTTGAATTAACGGAGTGTTAAACGGAATACCAGTAGTTGATGAGCTTGTTACTGTAGTAGGTTGAGGGGTTTGTTCTTGTCTTCTCTTTGCTTTGATTATCTTATCTTTCAGTTCAAACGTTAAAAGCTTGGAGATTCCTCCTTGAATAAAACCCTTTTGTTTTAGTTCTTTAGCTATTTTAGTTAACTGGTTCTTTTTGTTAGGTAATGACGATTCAATCCGATTCTTTTCTCTTTGTTCTTCTATAATGCTTTTAATTTCATCCGTAAATGGTGTCAATTTCGCTATAAGTTGGTCACTAGACAATCTTGTCACAGCCCCTTGAAGTTGTCCAAAGGACTTGAATCGCTTAGCAAAATGCTTAAGCGTTTTAACAGACATCAATTTAATATTAGAAGTTGACACATCCATTTTATAAATGAGTATACTAATATCTTATATTTTTAAAATTTCTTTAAATAGAAATTTTCAATTTTCAATTTTGATTTTAATTCTAGGTTCTAAAAGTTGCCCGACAGTGTGGGCATTGATTGGTTTCTAACTGAGAAAAGCAGTCTTTACAAAGCTTATGACCGCATCCAAGTATTTTAAGATTATTTGGCAGTATATCTTCGGTACAGATAGGACATTGTATTTCTTTGGCTAGTTCTATTAAGAGTTGCTTGATTTCCTCAATTATATGAGGAGGGGTTTGGTATTGGATAACTTGCCGGTATTGTATGACAGTTCTATATTGTTCTTGGTGTCTCAGTTCACGTTCACGATAGTACATTCGCCACGCCCGACGCCTTTGATTGTCCAGACTATTTATCTTTGCTTCTGGGTTATTCATTGTTTCTCTCGGTGAGTGTTAGTAAGAGGGCACTTTTTTCAAAATCAATTTTTTTCTTTTTTATGTCTACCAGTCTGACTATCTACACCAGCTCTATTTGATGTATCTGATGTATTAAGTGAATTGAAAATGGTTTGATTAAGATGACCAAACAATCAAAAGATTGCATCCAAAGATTGAATTTCTGATTGACCGTACTCAAGGAATATAAGATGTAATTAAAATGTGGTACTTTTAATAGGTTCCTTAGCCATTCCAGAATAGTAACCAATGCGTAGAGTAATTATTCATTCCCTATATCACCTTGTATACGACCTAGAATTACCAAACAATCAAAAGATTGCCTATTCAATCAATTCAATCTTGCTCGTTTGGTTGGTGTTGTGGGAAATCATCAATTCACAACAGATAACCCCCATATTTAACACATAGATAAATCAAACAATAAACTACCTCATCAATAACAGAGAGGGCTTGATTACATTTTGTATATGCTGTATAAAGTTAATACAATTTTTCATAACCAAACAATCAAAAGATTGCCTGTTCAATCCAAAGATTGAATTTCTGATTGATTGTACTCCAAATATGGATGATGTAATTGAAATGTAATACTTTTAATAGGTTCTTTAGAGAGTTGATAAGATTAAGCAATGTATAAAGCAGTTGTTCATTGCCTATATCACCTTTTATACGAGCTACAAATACCGAACAATCAAAAGATTGCCTATTCAATCAATTCAATCTTGCTCTGTTTGGTTGGTGTGGTGGGAAATCGTCAATTCACAACAGATAAGTCCAATACTTGACACACAGATAAATCAAACAATAAACTACCTCATCAACAACGGAGAGGGCTTGATTACATTTTCTATATGCTGTATAGAGTCAATACCATTTTTTCCCAACCAAACAATCAAAAGATTGCCTGTTCAATCCAAAGATTGAATTTCTAATTGACCCTGCTAAATAAATATAAGATGTAATCAAAATGTAATACTTTTAATAGGTTCTTTAGAGAGTTGAGAAGAGTAATCAATGTACAAAGTAGTTGTTCATCGCCTATTTCACCTTGTATATGACCTACAAATACCGAACAATCAAAAGATTGCCTATTCAATCAATTCAATCAGTGTTGGGGCACGTCGGTGGCACACGACCCCTGCGCGTGCCCGGCCATTTTTCACGGCACACGGGGTCCGTGCCTCGTGCCCCGTGCCTGTGCCTACCCCACTTTCACAAATTCTCTTCCAAGGGGTATTAGGACCTAATAGAGCTCATATTGTAATGGTAAACGATGTTTCATTGATACAAATGGAATATGTGGAAGTTCTACTTGGAACTGGCCCTCAGTCGAGCTCAATCTCTCCTCAGTGCCCACAGACAGAGTCTCGGTCTCAGCTTTCTCAATGGGATTCTCATCCGCATCATTGTTACATCCTGCGACGTCTAATTGACCAAACAACAACAACTGACCCTCCTTTGTAGGCGATTCCGGAAGCCTTTTACTACAGTCAAGCCATCCAAGCCAGAAACGTCGAAGGGCAAGGACATTGTTGAGAGTACGGGCATGCATTCGCTGTCTTCCAGAACTCTGCGTCCAACCTCCGCTAAATACTCTTTCCGGTATAGCAGAACAAGCAGGGAATGGGATCAGGAGCTTGACAGCCCCGCTAAGCAACGGCAGATGCGCTAATTCTTGCTTGCATTCTTCGAAAACCGGGCTCGCTTTATGTAATTCCACCACTCAACATCGAAGTGACCATGGAAGTTGGAGGTAGACAAATAAGCCCCTGGTTAGACTCAGACTTTTCAGGTATAGGAGCGTACAAATCATCCACAGACAGACCGCAAAGGGTTTCGTTTTGGCGAGCCCAGTAAGATGTAATGAAAGACTTCAAGATCTTGGGTGTTGTTGACCCCTTCCAATAGTCGCCGTGTCTCTGCTTCATCAATGTTGGGTAGTTAGGGTATTTCGCCTTACAATGCTCGCTTGACTGGTTGGCATCCACGCTTGGTAGCCGAAAAAAGCGACCCTGTTTCACTCTCAGCTAGACGGCACCACAAGTGCATCGTCTGAGCCCTTAAATGGGCCACTGAAGCATCTCCATACGTCTGACTTTCGCATCGTTTTGGCAGATGCTTGGAACTGTCACTGATATATCTTCTGCGGATGCTCGTATATCGTTCCACGGGGCTATATCCTGCAATTTCCAAGTCCAATATTCGGCATTTGAATTTTTCCAATTGGGCACACCCTCGACCCCCGTGCCCGTGTGCCGCGCCGCGGCGCGGCACAGGGGGGGGGTCGTGCCTCGTGCCGGCACGGTGTGCCCCAACACTGAATTCAATCTTGCTCTGTTTGGTTGGTGTGGTGGGAAATCGCTAATACACGACAAATAAACGTTAAATCATACATATACATTATCCAAAATGATATACAGCTTCTGGTTACCGCTGATGGTAAAACAATACTTACAATCAAAACGATTTCACAAAATCATTAAAAATTTCTACTTAAAGAGATTTTAATAAAATATATAGAATTAAATTATAAAAGTTTCAACATAAGATTTAATATAAGATTTTCTCCACTTTTGAAAAATGGTGAATTTTTTTACACTTCAAAATTTATATAAATCAAAATCTTAAAATTTAACTTTATAATTTTAAAATTACACTTTCGAAAATTTCACTTTGAAAATTTCACTTTGAAAATTACACTTTTGAAAATTACACTTTATATGGAGATAGGAAAAATGGTGAATAGCGTCAGCGTTTTGATGTTTTGGCTTTGAGCTTAGCGAAAAGTCATTATATCAAAAATTCACCATTTTTCCTTTATTATGAGAGTTCGGACAGATATCACATGATTCAGAACGCATGGTAGATATCCGACCCGCACCACAAATCGAACATTCTGCTCCACCGCTCTTGTATTCGCCAGCAGGACATGCAGTACAATCGTTCCAACCTTCGTTGCTCGTTTCCCCATCTGAAGTAACTACAGACTTGGTGTGCGTCTGGTATACCACGGAGCAACATCACCATATACGTACATGGGCAACTGAGGCAAACAGTAAAATTCTGCTCATACTTCCCAGCAGCGCATTCAGAACACGCCGATGATCCAAGAGAGCTTGTTTGCCCCTCTGCACGACCAAGCAAAACGATATAGAGTGAGTACGACACAAAAAAAATTCCCGGGCTTAAACCTCACCTTGACAGGAGCTGCAGTCACTTTGGTTCTCATTCGTGTACCTTCCCGATGGACACTTCTCACAGTCCATTATGCTTCCCGAGCCACGTGGACTAGTCTCTCCAGCTGCAAATAGCAACATCCAATTTAGTATAAACACTCCACTGTTATTTCAAATAAATACTCACCCGGACAAATCGTGCAATTTTGATGATCATGTTCATATTTACCCGCAGGGCATTTAGAGCAAGTACTCGACCCTTCAGTACTAGTCTCTCCCGCTGCAAAAGACAACATTGCAAGCTCCATTGCTACTACGTTGTACTTCACTGCAAATAATGAAAGCATACAAGGACATTGAATGCACTCGATATGGCCACGCTCGTATCCACCAGCAGGGCAAGAAGTGCAAGTAGTAGAACCGTTCGCACTTGTCATTCCGTCTGAGAACACAATGGAAGACATCAAATGGAAACCCATGTAACCCGCCGACTCCATAAGGAAAAATGTAGTACCTGGACAAGTTTTGCATCCACTTTGGTCATCTTTAGAATATGTCCCAGCAGGACATTTCTCGCAGTCGTCAAGAGCATTCGATCCCGTAGGGCTTGTTTCGCCCGCTGCCGGTACACACATCCGTACTGACGAGGAAGATTCCACGAATTAAGATGCTTTGGCAACATACATGGGCAGCTTGCACAATCTGTACGGTTAGTCTCGTAGGTGCCTCGCGGGCAGTTAATGCACTCAGCCCATCCGATGGAGCTCGTCTCCCCCTCTGCACAGGCAGGTGATTCATGTGCGTGCTTGGAGCTTCGATCGGTCAAAATGACGATTGTCACGTGGATGCAGAACGTACCATCGCACATGTGGCACTCGGTATGGTCCTTTTCATATTCACCAGCCGGGCACTGAAAACAGTCCGGTGACCCCTTTAGGCTGGTTTCCCCAGCTGCAGAAAGCGCACAAGCGGGTAGCAAGGTGTATGCCAAGAACAAATTCCATGCGTATAATGTCGGGCAGTACGTACACAGACAGATATCACATCCGCTTTGACTATCATTAGTATGTCTTCCGGCAGGGCATTTCTGACAGTCTTCAAGAGCGCCGGAACCAGTAAGACTTGTCTCACCAGCTGTTACGGAATCATATACGTTCAGGCTCGCACCAGAGTCACCGGATCGGATATTGTACTGGGCGATGTGCGAGCGTTACGTACCAGGACAGGTAACACATTCTGTGTGCATATGCTCGTATTTGCCTGCCGGGCAAGCGGCACACGTTGCAGCTCCTTCAGCGCTTGTTTCACCGTCTGGGTTAGAACGGAGCACCATGGACGCGGTAGCTACATGGTTTAGAGGTGAAGCCACGAAACGAGCCCTTACATGGACAGAAGACGCATTCGCTTCGGTTTGCACTAGTATGCTTCCCTGCGGCACATTCTGTGCAGGCTTCGATCCCACTCGTGCCTTTCGGGCTTGTCGCCCCAGCTGGAGTGCACATCAAGATGGTAAGAATGACGAGCGATAACCCCTACTGTTATCAACTTACTCGGACATCCTATGCATTGGATACGACCAACTTCGAACGTCCCGGAGGGGCACAGCGAGCACACATCAGACCCGTTAGCACTGGTTTCTCCCACTGCGGAAACAATGCACAAGCGGAATACCAGGTAAAGGTCAGAGACATATGTTGTTTTCTAGATCGTCTTTTCTGTTTGGTGGCACATACCTGGACAGGTCTTGCATCCTGTTTGGTCTTCCTTTGTATACTTTCCGGCAGGGCACTTAGCGCATCCTTCCTGGACGCTGACTCCATCGGGGCTTGTTTCGCCAGCTGTTCAAGCAAGGATATACTAGCTGTACGTGCTTACCGTGGAACGTACGCGTAAGCCCATATCCACTTACAAGGACACCGTTTGCACTCTACACGTCCACTTTCGAACTCTCCAGACGGACATTTGAAACACTTCGTGTGCGCCTCAGCACTACTCTCCCCCGCTGCAACGATATATGCATGGCTACCACTCTCGCAAAGTTATTCGACGAAGCTACGTACGCGCACAACGATCGCATTGGGTATGGCCATTTTCGAATTCTCCAGCAGGGCAAGACCCACAGGTGGGAGATGCTCCTGAACTTGTCTTTCCAGCTGCAGCGAAGTAAAATTTCGGTTGTAAGAAGGAACATGCAAGTTGAAATATTTCATTATGCGTACGCTTGCAAGGATCGCATCCGCTTTGATCACTATTTGTATGGTGTCCGGCTGCGCATGGTTCGCAATCGTCCCATCCACTAGAGCTCGTTTCACCGGCTGCAATTCAATGGCCTTACACGACTTGAGATGCAGAGTTGTCATGGCACACCAACTTACGAGGACAACCGGTGCACGTCGTATGCGCCTCTTCAAATTCTCCTGCCGGACAATCCCAACAGGTTTTGTCCCCATCATTACTTGTTTCTCCCTCTGTTGGCACAAGATGGCCGTAGATGATGTTATGCAGTACTTATTTGCCACTTTGCGGTTACATACTGGGGCATTCTTTGCACTCGATATTGTCCTTCTCAAATTCTCCAGCCGGGCACGAAGTACAGCTCGTAGACCCCTTTGCGCTGGTCTCTCCAACTGCCGTACACAATCCAGAAAGAATAGCGCATGTAGCAAAGTATCAAGTAACACTAGCGCCGTTGGAGTCAATACATACTGGGGCACGTGGTGCAGTCACTTTGATCCTCTTTGGTATATTTTCCGGCTGGGCATTTCTCGCAGTCGCTCTGGGAATCAGAACTACTCGGACTTGTCTCCCCATCTGCTAAGAGAGTTGGATCGATCATACGCCCCTGATACCTACAGATTCTTCTTGCTCTCTGGATCAAAAAACATACCGGGACACCTGTCACAGTGCTTATGATCAGCTTCATATTTGCCCGCCGGACAAGCCAAGCAACTATCACTCTTTCCGGAACTTGTTTCTCCATCTGCAGCCAACAGCACGTAAATCATGTGATTCCGAGCGAATTAATTGAGGCAATTACCATAAAAAGTACGTACTGGGACAAGTTTTACAGTCCTTATGACCCTTCTCGAATGTCCCGGGAGAACACGCGGAGCAGCTAGCGTAGCCATCGGCGCTTGTAGTACCCTCTGTAGCATGCAGAACAGAGCCAAAATGGATCAATGCATGGAGCATGGAACTTATTAGGGAAGACGTAATATCAGTGCATACTTGGGCAATCTTCACATCCGCTTTGATCATCTAGAGTATGTCTACCGGCAGGACACTTTTTGCAATCAGCTTCCGAGTCTGCACCATTCTGACTCGTTTCACCGGCTGCAAGCAGATTAAAGTACAGTCGTCAGTCGCTGTGTCTGCAAAATGGTTTACGCCTCATCCATGGCGCTACATACTGGGACAGCGCTTGCATTCGGCATGGCCGCTCTCGTACTGTCCACCAGGACAGGCAGAGCAACTCGTCCACCCCACAGAGCTGGTTTCTCCTCCTGTAAAAAATAACAAAGGTGCAACGAAATTCGTTAAAATAGACGCCACACGATTACCGTCATTGTAGACGTACTTGCACAGCTGTCACATTTGCTGTGATCATCCATGGAATGCCTACCGGCGGGGCACTTTTCACAGTCTTCTATTGTATTCGAGCCTTTGAGACTTGTCTCACCGGCTGTGATACGAGCGTTGAGAAAGTAACTACTTTCTTGCATCAAAGTTGTCCGTGCATTGCCATTGCGTACCGGGACAGTCCTCACAAACCGTATGCCTGCTCTCATATTTCCCAGCTGGGCATTCCTGGCATGCTCCTCTACCCTCAGAGCTAGTTCCCCCAGCTGCATACACAATAACATCATTATCGATCCCTTGTCAAAAGAGAGACCACAATAAAGGAGAACTCACAGGAACACTCTTCGCAAATCTTATGCCCATTCTCGAATTCCCCAGCTGGGCATTTATGGCAAGATGAGCTCCCACTATTACTGGTTTCGCCACCTGCAGCGCATAATAAAGCTGTCACGCTTGACACCTCCCGTAGCTTAAATTTAGTGACGTACTTGGGCAAGTCTCGCATTTCGTATGTCCACTCTCAAACTTCCCAGCGGGGCATTCACTGCATGCTGCTGAGCCTGGATTACTAGTTTTCCCCGCTGTCATAAAATTGTGCCCAAACGAATGTGTAAATGGATGTATCTTTCTACGAACTTGTCCGTTAACACTAGCACGTACACTGACAGGGTTCGCACTTCGTATGGCCGGTCTCAAATTCCCCAGCGGGACATTCCCCGCAAGCAGATTTTCCACGATTACTAGTCTCGCCGGCTGTAGCGCAACCATTCGAATCCGAGCTATTGAATAAGCGATAGATTAACAAATTAAATCCGCACTTACCAGGGCATGTTTTACACTTTGTGTTCTGATGTTCGAATTCCCCCGACGGGCACTGCGAGCAGCTCGACCACCCTTCCTTACTAGTTCCGCCATCTTCAGTGGAAAATTAAAGATTGCTTGAGGTAGTTTGAAGCATTTTATTCTAGGTCCTATTGGTACATACTCGGACAGGGATCGCAACCACTTTGATCTCTGTTAGTGTGCTTGCCTGCAGGACACTCAATGCAGTCCCGTGCGCTGGCGGAGCCACGTAGGCTTGTCTGACCCGCTGTGCTTCAAAGACGAAAAATGTAGAATGCTTGCCTTATCCATGTTAATAAAACAGGGACGTGGATGTACACGCACTACAGGAGAGAATTACTTACAGGGGCAATTGTTACACGTCGTATGCCCACTCTCATACTTCCCAGCGGGACAGGAAGAGCAGCTAGAATATCCTTGGTTGCTTGTCTCTCCATCTGACAGAGATGAAAAACGGGAATACAGTTCACAGGTAAGAAAGAAGATCATCTGCAATTTAAACCTTCAGGAGCTTACTATCGCAGACATGGCAACGGTTGTTACTCTCGTATTCTCCCGCAGAACACGCGGAACAGCTTGACCACCCTGTATCACTTGTCTTTCCACCTGATGCAAAGAGGCACACTTAAACAACCGGGAGCTGTCATAAAGCACCGCCAGTAATCCTCTAACTTACTTGGACATCCGGAGCAACGTTTATGGGAAACCTCGTATTTCCCAGCCGGACACGACGAACAACTTGACCAACCTTCACCACTTGTCTTTCCAACTGATCCGGAACAAGAGCAAATATGAAGTCTCAAAGAAAACCCAACTATAATTCAGAATTAACTGGACGTACCATCACAGAAGTCACAATCATTGTCGTTTTCGTATTTTCCAGGAGGACATGCCTCACAACTCGAGGACCCATAACTCCCCGACGGACTTGTTTTTCCACCTGCAAGACATGCAAGAGCGCATTCAGCAATCGTACCAAGTTCTTGCATATCTACCAACTTACTCGGACAAAAATTACATTTATTGACCCAGTCGTACTTCCCAGCCGGGCACGGCCAACAACTTGACCAACCTTTAGCACTTGTCTTTCCAACTGATCCGGAACAAGAACAAATATTAAGCCTTCAAGGAAAATCGGCTAGAATATAAATGAGGTCCACGTACCATCACAGAGGTGACAATCATTGTCGTTTTCGTATTTTCCAGGAGGACATGCCTCACAACTCGAGAACCCTTTACCACTTGTGTCCCCTCCTGACTCGCCGAAGCCAAACATAACGATATGGGCAACCCACGCCGGAACAAAGCCACTGTTGGCCAATCGCTTACCTTGACACCTTATGCATCCACTTTGTCCCGAGTTTGTCTTCTTTCCAGCAGCACACTCAAAGCACAACGGACTACCATCAGCACTGGTTTCCCCACTCTGCGAGTACCGAACAGAAGCATACATTTACACACGACATAACGAATCACAGAGAGCTGTACTGTATCATACCGGACACGATTCGCACAGCCAGCCATTAGAGTTTGTAAAGCTGCACCCTTTGCCGGCAGCACATCCGTAAGTTATACACTCGGGCAATCTTGGAATTTTGGCCCTAGCAGGCAGCATCCACAATGTCAACAGGAAAAAATGCAGACCGCAGACTAAATGCATCACTATTTCTCTCGCTTCTTTTCGTGCATACGGTTATACAGTGTGGTTTTTGGAGCAGGTGGGTGTAGAAGAGCCCTGAAACAGTGTTCAAAGCCTCGTCGTGGAATGGGTCCTTCTACATATATTTCCCGGGTCCATGCTTGATGTACAGTATGCACGTCCTAAATACTGCCAACACTACTTCAAAGACAACAATACGAGTTTCTGTATTGTCTAAAAAGGGTTGTTGGGGGTATGACACGGACAATACAGTCAAGACAAGCAAACAAGAAATGAGCGTTGCACTCCCCCTCCCGGAAGAAAACCAACTGAGGTCCTTGGTCCATGGACTCCTTGGGCCCGCCAATGGGGCGTCGCATGGAAGTGTCTAACACGTCTGGTGCTGCATGGCTTCCTTTTGTTCATGGGACCGTTCCATGTACTTGGTGGATACGGGGAATCTGGGGAATGTGTCGCGAAAACACTCCATTTCTTCAAAGCGCCGGAGTTGTGGAGTGCCTCACACCCTCAAACGGAATGGAGATCTTCTGGGGGGAGTGGTACTGTGTTTATTTGCTACTAGCAAGCTATCCGAACTGTGACAGTATATTCGTCGTGGTGAGCAGTAGGAAACCCAGCTAATAGATGGTATCATACAGTGGAAGTTCAAGAGTAGTGTAGGTAAAATGTACACAATCGTGCCAACTCCGGAGGCCGTCGACTTTGTCGCTAGATCTTGCAAGATATACAAATTTTACAGGAATTACTTGTACAGAATCTGAATGGTACACAAGTCAAGTTTCATATGCATAGGAGGGTATAAGACAAAAATTTCTATACATTGTATCATAGTGCTGTTTGCTGCGAAAATTTTCGCCGAAAAACACCGAAAACCGAACTTCAACTTGGTCGCCAAAGTGCCACTTTGGCGACTGGGACCGGAAAAAAAAAAGTTCCCCAGCTGGGGATGGGGAAGCCCCCCGGGACTATCCCCATTCCCCATGGGGAAGGTTTGGGGAAGAAACATCGAAGACTTAACATGTTTTATAAGTAGGTTGGGACACAAGTCCTGACAGGACAAGTTCAAAAATGTCCTGACACGCACTTCAACTTCAACCTGCACGCTTTCAAAATTTACTAGCCTTATATGCAGCGATATTCGAGGGTTTGCGATAAATCTTGCAACACTACACTTC
>LVLI01000437.1:0-58029 GCA_001687465.1 Halocafeteria seosinensis
TTTTTCTCCGGAGCTAGGGGTCCATGCAGAGTCCCAATATACAAAAGGAAGCAGTAAAAACTGATGTCTATTCGATGATTGATGTTTCAACCGGACGCAAGTTTCGTATCACAGGAGGTCAGATTGGATACAGTTGGAGAGAGAATTTCTTGCCGACTTCTTAGGCTTACCGTGGACCAAATACAGTAGCAAGAGTAATAAGCTAGTCTTCACCAGACTTCGGACCCTCATCGAGAAGCTTGCGCCTACTTTGTTTGTCTTTACGCGGGACGTAAGCTTGGGCTACTGGGGTTTGACCGAATTGGCGTTTCTTCTTCCCTAAAGCGTAGGCAGACGTAGGTCCCTTAGTAGACTCCACATTTTTGCTTTTCTTCAAAGCGTTCAGTTCCGAGCGAGCTTCCTCGAGCTCTGCTTCTAGTTCTTTCACCCTTTCCGGACTCGTGTCTGGAGCATCCTCCTCTTCAGGGGTCTTTTCAGGTGCTGCCAGTGGGTTGTTTTCACTAACAAAGCCACTCTGGCGAGAGTAGAGTAGGCTGGCCTTGTCTGAGGACGACCCCACATGTACACCCTTCCCGGATGCTGATGTTTTGACTCTGTCTCCGCCGCACGAACAGGCTGACACAGCTCGTAAAGCCGCATTCGGATAGAACGTCGAGAGCATTTCGAATCCGAACACAAACAAGAAGTATACACAGCTAAGAATGACGGTTATCATTGCGAGCACACCCAGCGTCTCAAATTCTCCGCGATAGTATTGCATTGATTCCCCTTCGAAACGAGCCGACAAAAACATTATACCAAACAAATTGACTAAGATGGCGCATGAGAGAAGGATTGCCTCGACTGTATTAAAGTTTGTCAGGTACCCTATGATTCGTTCCGACACCAGATATTGACCTCTATTGTCTTTCATTTTCTCCCGCTGCGCTTCCCAGCCGTGACCTGCGGTGGTCTGCTTTATATTCTTCATCTTAGTGTAGTCGATGGTCTCTTGAATCCGTTTGTGTAGAGAATCGCCTTCCTTTAACCGCCGAATATGGTGCTGCACTACCTCGTGGAAGTCCTTGCTGGCCATGTACGGCTCATGCCGCACTTGGAGAACAAATGAAACGAAAATCACCAACATCGTTACCGCCAATTGGTAAACAGGCGACGAACGGAACATCAGTGATGTAAGCGCTATCATGAATTTGCGAAGCAGAATAAGCAATATCCAGTACCACTTTCCAGGTTTGAAAAGGTGATAAAGCCGCTGGAACCTTCTGCGAAAAGAATAGTTAGGATTTGACAGTGGTGTGTGCCCATATCCGTGGGCTCGCAAAATTTGATCGTGCTTCACCCGTTCTTTGTTTTTCCTTAGGAGTACAATTGCGAAGGTCGGGAACGCTAAAACATAGATAAGCAACGTGATAACCGCAAGCGGAACCAACAGCTTCACATGAACAGGACTCTCCCAGCATATTATATCCGTTCTCCCGGACATGTAAAGGTTTCCATCCGGGGGATCCGTAGGGGCACAGTTAAAAATATCGAGGGTTCTTCTTGCCAGGAAAATGTATAATACGTACATTATAACAACTGCCGTAGCAATTATCGAATTGATATGTGTATGTCTAAGCCTCGAAGAATTCCGCAAAATGATCAGCTTGTACAGGTAGCGTGTAACATAAATAACAGCAAGGAGTCCGAATGCAAGCAAAGGAATAGCCATTGTTGCCATCCACTTTATCTCATATGTAGGCGGTGGGGACATCCAACACGAAGGGGCCGCGAGCTCCAAGTTCAGGTTAAAGAACGACAGTGCTTGTAAAGTCCTTTCCATCACCATTGGCCACTGCACACGAGTTCTTGAAAACAGAGCTAGTACCTGGAAATAGTCCACACCAATAGTAAATGCAGCCAGCCGAATACCTTTAGAGTTGACAATGTAACCACCAACAGACACCCCGATAACGCCCAAACCAAGCATGACGGCTAGAAGCCATGCATGGTCTGGACAGGACTGGCACAAACCTCCAATCCTGAAGTAACCATCAGCACAATCACTACACCTGAAACCAGTATACTCTTTCGCACATGTGTTATTTCCCGTACAAGCTCGGTTCGGTTCGCAAGGGAGGAACACTGGGCATTTTTCCCGACTCTGTCGTTTGGGGTGGCAGCGTTCCGAGGGCGTGGTGTCATTAGTGCGCCACCATTCCTCGTCTGAGTAAATCAAATCGATAAATCGTTCTCCTCCTGGACAGACTGCACCAGGTTCCTCTTCATCGCAAAATAGACACTCTTCCCCTTGTAATCCATACCAGCCTTTCTTGCACTCAGCAATTACCAATTCAAGCCATTCAGGGAATGACTTCTCACGCCGAGCAACATGCAACTCTATACGTTTCGGTCCAACAGTGGTCTTTGGCATTTCGCAAGAAATGCTAGTATGGGGCTTCCTGATAAACGCATTCCTACATGTTTGGTTTCCAAGTTTCACCTCAAGTTCGGCGAAGTCACCTGTTCCAAAATTAGCACCCCGAAATTCGATCGTTTCACCCATTGCATCAGGGCTATTCGGCATGATCCTGTTGATCCGAGGCGGATCGTATGAAAAGGTTGCTGATTCATTTGTTTCTGATACTCTTCCGCTAACAACTATTTGAGCCAGTAAATTTGCACCGATTCCCTCGGGAAGCATGAAGACACGACTCAAATGCGGATTGTTACTAGTTGACGCTTCTCGAATTGCATCTTCATGACCCTCGATAATAAGTTCGATATCAGGACTCTTTTGTCCACCCGGTCCAAAATTGGTGCCGTTCAGTTGGATCGGAACTTCACCGCTTGTGGGAAAACAATCTGGATACTCGAAAATACACGACGTCTTGTTATTTCGAGTGGTGCAGCGTTCAAACGGTGTGCAGTCCTTCGCGCTTGGTCCGTCGAGTCGATTGACAAAGTTCACCACAGGTGGGTCGAACGAAAATAGTACAGGTTGGCTGTAACCACCTGAATCTTCCGACCAACCAGCTGGAGCGACTAGTACTTCCAGACTTTCGCCAAACCCTTCGGGAAGACGAAATACAATCTCGGAATGGCTGTAGCCTACAGGCTCATACATTTCCCCATCAAACTGCACTTTCCCCTTCACTCCGAAGTTCTCACCGCGAAGTGTAAGGTTGACGGGGTATCCGAGGAAGGTTGTTCCATTAGTTGGACCGGTAAGTGGCGATAGAGAGTGTACAGTTGGCTCTTTATACCGAACAGCGTCTGTGCTAGTTTCCTGATCGTCAACAATAACCGTAATAGCCACTTCATCTCCTTGCCCTTCAGGCGGATTGCATTCAATGTACGTGTGGTTGGAACTGATGTTGGCACACTCACGCGGAGTGTCGAATGCAGACATATCGAACAAGACAGTGATATTAGGAGAGTAGTAAGGTCCATCGGCAAAGCCACCGCTTGGAGGACCAAAATTATTTCCGTAAATATAAAGCCGGTCTTCCTCGGAAGTGTCCGTCGGAAACACTTTGGGTGTGACTGTTTTGATACTAGGAGGCATGTACCGGTATGAAAAGAAGGAGGTATACTCTCCAATGGATACTTGTGCTTCTCGGACTGTCTCTTCAGATCCACCGGCGCCAGGGGGGATCTGAAAATCCAATCGCTCGTGATCATGGTACACAGGTTTCACCGTTCCCAGGACATCTGGGAATCGTATTTCGGCGTCAACATCAAAGTCCGAAGTCCCAAAGTTGAAGCCTCTGAGGGTGACGATAGCGCCAGTAGTTGAAATCCTATCGTCTGCGTCAACTGCTGGTATGGGCACCTGTGGTACGGGCCTTTCTCGTTTTGGGTTAATCCAGTTATTGCACCCAGTATCTTTGAAAAGCAGTCTGCTAAACGAATCTGCCGTGCTTGATGAGTTAATTGCCACAAAGCAGGGTTCTGGACCACGGTAGTGAACAGTGACATCTGAACGCGGAACCTCTTTGCCTTGGACCGAAACTGAGACGGGAAGCTCTTTCCCCATATGAGGAGGCGTAGAACAAGAAATGTTCCCAAACGAGGTCCCCGTTTGGTTATTGACAACAACACTAGTTACCTCTAAGTTGGTACATGGTTTACCGCCGATAGTCACCACAACCTGCTCGGGGTTAGTAATGTGAATCCCTCGGATTTCCTTTATATCAAACAGACGAAATTTCTCACCACCTCTGGTTGCAAAATTGTTGAGCCGCACTCTATCGACTTGGGAAGGGATTTCAGGAAGCGGTTCTCTGAAGGAATGCTTACTTGTCCGAACGGGTTGGTCAAGGACTTGCACTTGGACTGTTTCTGTAGGGAACCCTCTTTGAGTCCTACTCAGACGATCTATATCCAATACTTTATGAATTTCGTCATGGAAATATTGGTCCGCTGGTACGTTGATTGGCTCTTCAAAATTATCAACGTAGAGACGTCCACAGCACGTCGCGTCATCGCAAGAGCTTCCCCCACACAAATTGCTTCCAAAAATAGTTAGTTTAACTTTGTCTCCTTCAACGATCGACGGAGATATCGCTTGAATAGTGGGAGGGGCATAATCAAATTTCATTGGCAGGGAATATGTGCTACCCACCCTGAGGAAAACAGCACGGTTTGTACCAAAGCCAGAAGGCAGTGACACTCGAATCGTCTGATCAACGGTTGGAGACCCTCCTTGGTACTCGATTTCCTCCACACTAATATCCACAAATGAAACATCTTTGAGCCATTGCTGAAGAGCATCGGGAGGAAACCCCAATGCTTCCACGTTTTCAAGCCATGATGAAGGGTTCTCCTGCTGTTCGGTGAGAACTTTGGTGAGCACGTTGTCATCAATGTCAACCCTCCCTTCATCCTGTAGTCGCCGTAAATGACCGTGAGTATCCATCATCAGTCTAATAGGAATGATTTCAACCAGGTTCGCGCCAAGATTCGTTCCGGTGATTGTCAACGTAGGCATCAACCGATCAGTTTTATCAAAACCTGTTGGACCGTGAGTCGGATTGATGCTTGATATCACTGGAGGAGCGTACGAGGTGCGAGCAACACTAAAATCACTTTTCTGCCCTGCAATAACCACAATCCACGTATGCTGTTGCCCATGACCCGGAGGAGTCGCGCAGCGAATCCGTTCGTGAGAAATAACACTGCAGCCAATTCCTTCATATGTAGTCCCCCCGGGTCCATATGTAACAGATTCGAGAAATCGATCTGATGACCCCTGGGGGCCAAAATTCTCACCGACAATGTCGATCAACTCTCCACCCAGTGTACGCAATCGTTGCGGATCAGACCCACTAACCCCTTCAAAATGATCGATGATTGGCTCCTCGTACGACGTCGTGGAGATCTCCGAGCTTTGCCCACCAATTCGAACTGTCCAGAAATGGCCGGCCCCCGCTCCTGGATCAGTGGTACACTCCATCTCATTGTGACCGCGGACTTTACATTCCCGGGCTTCGAAAGTGAAGTTACCTTCGCCATACGTGACTTCGTCGACCGATTGGCCCTCCGGTCCAAAGTAGCGACCACGTATAATGATAAGTTCACCACCAGGAGTCTCCAAATCTGTAACCCCGATTTCGCTGCTGTTCGCACGAGTGTACGTAGCTACGATTGGAGCATGGTAGTTACTGACACCTGTCAGCTGATTTGAGGTTTGGTTGCCCATGTTTCCGATCCACGAATGATTTTTTCCAACCCCTTCAACAGTAATACACTCTATTCTAGTATGGGGATCGACAACCTGACAATCGGAGGCGGTATACTCAAGACTCTCGCCATAGTAGACCGATATTCCAACTTCATTTTGAGTGCCGACCCCGGGTCCGAAGTTCCTCCCATGTAAGAACACCAGCTCGTCACCCCTCGTGTTTAAATCGCGGGGAGGTCTCCCTACTACATCAAGTACACTTTCTACTACTGGCCTGTCGTATGATATGGCTTCACTCTTCGGGCTGCGGTCGGAGAGCTGTCCTGCAACTGTGACTTGCAAGTCGAAGTGTTCACCAAAACCTTCAGGCAAACTGCACATCAATACTGTATGGTTCTCACGAGCACATTCGGGTATCCATTCTATCCATCCATTCTTTAGGATGGCAAATATTAAATCATTTGACGGTCCAAAATTAGTGCCTCGTACACGAAGAGCATTTGGCAAACCCGTTGTTGGGAGTACTTCCGACAGTATTGCAACTGTCTCAACGCTGGGTATGGAATAACCGACATCCGCTGGCTTGGCCGTCTCTGACATCTGCTCCCACTCAGGGTCGAGATATGCAGTGACAACTCTAAATTCCAAATTCGCCCCGCCACCTTCTGCAGTACGGCAATGAATCACCTCATCACCATCACCAACAACCTCACAATCCTGTGCACGTAGCACTCCCACCTGCGCATCACTTCTACTCCAATATTCGACCACAACAGGATTCGATATGAGTGCTCGGTCAATGGATGGAATTTGTACTGGTCCGAAGTTTTGGCCCCTCAGCCGGAATTCTTGGCCACCAGAAGTGTCAGCAGGTTCAGGCCAATCTTCGATGCTATTGACAGCTGGTGGTTGGAAATGAGTCGTAAAAGGAGCCATGCGAGAATCTTGATCAACTTGTAAGGTCCACACGAGTCCTGTACCGACACCAGGGGGCACCGAACATTCTACCATGCTGTTATTCCATTGATTGTCCAGGCGAGTACGGATACACTGACTCTGCAACACCATATGCTCTCCGGGGGAAGTGATCGTGGCACTTATCGATGCAGCACGCCATACAGGACCAAGGTCACTTCCTAGGACTTTTACCTTTGAGCCACCCATCGTCGCATGTGGATTAAACCGTGCATTTCCGATACTCAGGTCATTGACATTATTCACCACCAATGTGACGTTCGCATCATCGTATAGGTTGCCAGCGTCGGTGAGACGGATAGTAAGCCGATGGAACCACGTTTCTTCATAATTGAGGTTCGATCCTTCAATCATTCGCAATTCATTCGATACGAACCGGAACATCCCCGGCGAGTCCGTCCAAATGATTGACAGAGAGTAGCTGTCCTCAAGATACCTATCCGTAAAGGGGAAGTCCTCGAGACTTGCAATAACATCCTCACTCGTAATACTTTCGAGAGCATCTACTTCGTATTTTGACTGATTGAATTTCGGGGGCGTATTAACAAACTCCACTGCAATATGAATGACAAGCTGATCCGTCAGGTCCTCTTGATCCTCCACTTTCAATGTGAGATCGTAGGAGGATTTTCGGAAATAGTTAAGTTCCTCTGAGATGGTTAAGTTGACCTTGCCAGTGTGGCCTTGGTCGACAAACACCGGATTTCCAAGAGCAAATGGCAAACCGTCATCCGTTTCGGCTTCGACAATGCTGAAGCTAAGTTCCTTCTGACTATCACGATCCTGGTCATAGGCTACTAGCTCTTCGACAGCAGACCCAACGTTAGCTGTTTCTTTAACATTCAACGATATCTGCTGGTTTCCCATCATAAACTGAGGTTGCTCCGGGACGTCCTCGACCATTATCTCAAGCTTACCGGTGTAGTTGGCCTGCTTGGCAAAAGCATCCATACAAATTATTTCGAATTTTGCCACATGGTTATCATTTTGCACCAGTGCCTCGTAGTCGAGAAGGCGGGGATCGTCGACCGTCAACCGTCCGTTTTGACGATTAAAGCGGAAGACATCATCGTAAATATACGGCTCCACCGAAATCAGCTGATACTGGACACCTCGCCTATTCGGATCAGTGCAGAGAGGGTGGAAATCCTCGTACAAACCTTCATAGTTTTCGGGAATTCTCGTGGTTAACATTTCGCTGTTTTTAAAAGCTGAAGGTTCCATCCAAACGGGTGGCATCGGGTCGTTAGTGACTTCGATGAAATGCGTTCCATTGACACGATGGCCGTAACTGTCCATAGCTTGTACAACGAATGAATACCATGTGCCAATGTCCGAGTCCTGCAAATCCACAGGAGTTCCCGGAGAGATCAACAGTCGACCGCCATCGCGCAGCAAGAGCGAGAAAGGCGCAGCATCTCTGCTGAATAACTCCTTGGGTCCTTCGATCAGAGACACTTCCACCAAATCACCTATATCTTCAGTTCCTGCATCAACAGTTCCGAGAGTATCACCACCGGAAGAAAACACGTTCACCGTAAAATTCTGGTGGGGCGGGGTGAAGTATGGAGCTTCCGGTACGTCTAGGACAGTGATGTGCAGTGTGAAATCGGATGACATATTTTGAACAATATCATGAGCCGTAAACTCGAGCGGTAGCACGGCTTGTTCGCTTTGGGAGTCATAGAGGCTTTCGTAATTGGGAACATAGCCAGAAGCAATAGACACGTTCCCTTGCTCACTCAAAATTACGTTGCTCTTTAAATTTCTTTGTTCAAAGCGGTACTGCGAAGGAGCGGTAGCGAATGGTTTCTCCGTACCGGAAAGCACATCTGGGTCAGTTAGACGAATACTCCCCAAGACGCCATCGTTCGCAGTGGTATGTTCCTTGACCTGGATGTTGTTTGCTGAAGCATCCAACGTTGGAGCTTCCGCAACATCGATAATATGCACGGTAAAGTTCTCTTCCCTAGTCCCCGATGGGCTTCCAGTATCTTCAACAGTAACGAGCAAATATACAGTTTGAATAGTTTCGTAGTCCAACGCCTGGTTGAGAGTGAGCAAGCCGCCGCTACTAAGAGAAAATTGGTCAGCAGCTTCACTAGCGTCAGCGTTCAAGTCAAAGAATCGTGAATTCCCTTCTCTGTCACAGAAGTAGGAGGAAAGATCAGTTATTGTAATTTGCTGGTGATTTTCCTCCACAGTAAGTTTACCATCAGGGGGAGTGAATCTAGGTTTTTCGTTTACCAACTCAATCGACAATCTTATTTGCGCAGGCTTGGATACTGTTGGCCCAGGCATATTATCGCTTCTTTCTATAACTCTGGCAGTAACAGTGATATCAATCCACAGGTCATGCTCTGTGCAGTTGCCACATGGAGGGTCCGCACAGAGAATAGAATTGAAAGAGGCGGTAGATACGGTAAGTTCACCCTCAGAAGAGACAGCAATGCGATTTTCGTCCTCTCCCAAGTTGTTGGTTGCTTCTATCAAGTCATATTCGAACTTCGTTCCATGTCTATCTTCTGCTTCCAGGGTACCGATTACGTCCCCCCTGCCCACAGTTTCCTTGAATGTAAACTCTGAACTGAGCACTCTTGGGGCTGATCTCAATAGTTGAATCCGTAAATCTAAGAGAGCCTGTACGGCATCTGCGGACCGGTCAGTGTACTCGACGCGAACAAACCGGGCCATTTTTGTGGGATTGTCAGAGGAGAGAAACCGAGGATCTTTCACGGTCAGATTTCCATCGGATGTCAAACTGAAGGCGTTGCAGTAGTTTTGCCGAGTACATGGAACGAATCGGGTAAATACCTCATCGCCATCTGGGTCTGTGACGAATTCCGGATGTACAATCGATGTGATGTTTTCGCCTTCCGGGTCTTGTGTCGTCAGAACAGGGGTTCCTGGATCTGCCCGTTCGACCACGGATAAGACAGGGGGGTCCTCAGCAGGACTAGGAGGCCTATTGGGTTGTACAACATCAACGCGAACCTCTTGAACTAGCTCCCCCGGGTCATCAGGAAAGTTATCGGTGACAAGAACGTAAACCGTGTACATATCCTGAGAGGACTCCCTCAAGGAGATAGGCTCACTGACTTTCAACTGACCTGTACACGCCCCCACGGTGAACGGGTGATCCTGCCCAATGGTATTCCCTTCGCGATCTTCTGGAGAAAGAGTGAAAGTCAATTCCTGGCCATCAGGATCATCAAACAGAGGTGCCAGAGGGTCCCCCACTGCTTCATCCCATGAGGATATCCTAAAAGCTTTAAATCTTTCTGGCTCACCTATATTTCCTTTCACCTTGTTTGGTTTGGAGTTAACAAATTCCACCACCATTTCGAAAGAACAAACCGCTGTGACGATTGCACTTCTATTTTCCGATGGATCTATCCCTGATTCAACGACTGTTAGTTTAACATGAACGTTATACCGTCCACAGTCGGCAAATCGTAACGTAGATCCGTTTTCTACCTTCAGCATCGTATCAACTTGAGGTATGTTGTCAAATCTACCGCTGTGGTCGTTATCTGGCAACGTTGTTGCGACGACAGGGGAGTTCGCTGTTACATCAGCCTCGCACTTACCCCCGTCGAGGCTTCTTCCATTTTCCACTATGGACGAGACTTCGTACGTTGCTTCTTCATATGGTACTCGAATTTCTGTAGAAAGCTTTTCTCCTATAATCTCCGGAGCTTCGTCCCCTTTGACTTCTTTTACGTACATCGTATCCCTCGTATTGTGATGCTTGCAAAATTCATCATCCCACACAATTTTATTCAGTCGTTGTCCACGGAAGCAACGAGAATCATGAGGACATTCGCGACAACCTGTACGCGTCTTCTTGCTTTGGTGAAGTGGTACGGTATATCCATCGGTACACTCCTTGCGGCAGCCGCGTTGGCAGTAGTACAAAGGGTCACCATTTTCAGGCACTCCGCATACCAATTCTCGGGGAGAAATACTACCAGCAGGACATCTGTAGCCATCGTCGCAAACATCTGTACATTGTTCAGAAGTCATTCCTCGTTCATCCCCATATCTTCCTGCCGGACAGGGATCTTTTTTAGACTCTTGACAGTACGACCCGAGAGGACACAGGGGTGCGTGGACTTGATTCGGCACCGAGCCGGTGGCGTAATGCCCTTCAGGGACGTTCCGTGGTTGAGCACTTCCCCGGGGGCAGTGCACAGTGTAATCACCACAATCTTCCCACATATCTTTCCCAGTCCCTGCTTTGCAAACAAATCCTGGGGGACATAAGTCTGTGCAATCGCTGTGGGTCTCGCCTGGTCGTCCATATCGCCCTGGGGGGCATTTTTCACCCGCCGTCTTGCTAGTTAGTCCCCTCTCTGTGGAGAACCTTCCTGCAGCAATAGGACCCTCACATCTCCAACTGGAGGAGCCAGGCTTGGACGCATAACGGCCCATCGGACACTCAGTTTGTCTCCGAGCCCCCCGATTCGCATAGTGTCCTTGCTCCGCTTGGTAACAGAAGTCTTTTTCTTCGTCGGGCTGATAGTACCCACCTGGACAACGGGGACAGCCACTCCCTCCCGTTGAATCCTGATACCTTCCAGCATTGCAATTCAAACAGGACGTGGATCCTGCTCGATTGGCGAACCTGCCTTTAGCACATGCAATGCAGCTCGACTGCTCCTTCTGGTCAGTAAAGTACCCAGAAGGGCATCGTTGGCAGTTTTCCCATCCCTTCTTGGAGTAAAATCCCTCCGTACATACGCTGCATTGGGTCGAGCCCTCGGAGTTTTCAGCCCGTCCAGGTTCGCATTCTTTGCAGCTACTCTTTAGTAGACTATCTTGGTACCGTCCTGCTGGACATGCTTTACACGAGGTGGCCCCCGGGTCCGAAACTTTGCCCCTGGTACACGTTCTGCATTCTGATGCACCAGGGTCAGGTTGATACTTTCCAACTACACAGTCGGTGCAACTGGTGGCGCGAGTAAACATTTCCCTTTGGGGAACGGCATCGTCATTAAACAACCCCGGCTGCGAGACACATATTGGTCAAAGATGAGTTGGTTCCGCATACTTTACATATTCTTTATCTATCCCTGGCTAGAATCCAACGTACCTCGCAGTCACAGCAGTGGTTGGTGTTATTGACGCCGCGGTCGACCATTTTGGTGCCGACAAAGCAAAAGCAGCACTCTCCATCAATTTTGAGCTCATAGGAGCATCCATCCGGTGGAAATCCTTGTGCGTGTGTACGAGGTAATATCATCAAGGTGCAGCCGCCTAGCAGGACGGCGGAAAGGATTAGCCGCTTCGCGCTCATTATCTCGCTGTATATCCTGCACATAGAACATACAAACAAAATGTACAACAAATGTGTCGTTATGCACGGAACGACAGATCCAGGTAGCATGCGCACACACTTGTGAATAAACATCATAAGCTTTAAAGTATAATTCCACCCTCCAGCTGTCAGACGCAGTACCACCAGCAGCATGCGTCTACATCCCAAACAAGGAATCGTATATGTGTACTATGCCTGCCAGAGGGTGCCCAGCATTCGGATGAATGGACGTTTACTACATGCTACTCACGTTTCTTTGGTACGATGTTTTTCTAGTTTGTTTTCCTTTCCCCTCGTCCTGTTGGTTGTTCGGGTTCGCCAGT
Source organism: Halocafeteria seosinensis (assembly GCA_001687465.1). Classification (NCBI taxonomy): domain Eukaryota; class Bigyra; order Bicosoecida; genus Halocafeteria; species Halocafeteria seosinensis. The sequence goes on from LVLI01000437.1 coordinate 12,284, forward strand.
CAGCCAGCCTTCTTCGGGGCTCCTTTCTCGACTGTATTGCGTTGCAGACCACAAGACAGAAAAGGAGGGTTACAAACAGAGATAGACAGACTGACCCTTTTTCAAACCCACCCAGATGGACATGAGTATATTAATTTTAAATGCTCGGCCCGAATTGCGACTTCTTGCGAGCGAGCTCCATGCCATGCCCTGTATAATATGGACACTGCACATAAGGTGTTCCAGCGCTAGAGCTATTCAGGACAAAGCACGGACGTATCATGGGGTGCACGCTGCCTCGTACGTACACCACACACATGTATGTACAAGTGGTGGTGGATGTCCAACCAAGGCCGCATCTTGGTACGTGTTGAAGCAGCAGGAGGGTTCCTGGTTCCGGAGGAATACCGGTCATGGCTCCCCTTCAATGTTTTGCGACTACGTGTACACGCATGATATATTATGGTATGTTGTTTCGGCTAAACCAAGCAGTGACGTCAGGATCGTTTTCAGTCTCTGTCTGCCGAGAGCGAGAGACCTTGTACTTATTGTTTCCCGTCCTCCTCCCCCAAAAGGTGCTTCAGGTGTTCGTGCTCGCAAGACCTCGTGAGGAAGCGAGAAAGGGAAAGGGAAAGGGAAAGGGAGACCTGGAATCTCTTTCCACCAATTCAACGTCGTCGAGACTCCCTGGTTCAACGTAAGTAGGCGAGGAATGAATGAATGAATGAATGTTACATTCATTCATTCATCTCGTGGGGTATGTGTGTAAATGAATGGTGGCTTCCAGGTGGCAGGAAGGCGGGAGGACGCCTCCATTTGTGTAGTGTCTTTGTTTTGCGTGCGTCTTGATTGATCGAGTGTCTCATATATAAATGTGCAGAACGCACACGACCATGAGGATGGGGCCACCATCGTCGTCATGTAGCCGAATGGAAGCTCTCGGGCGGCTTATCCTTTCCTCCGTGGGACTCGGAGCTGCCTTGTGCATTACGATGACAGCCGATGCCGTCCCTTCCGGTTGCACGTATGAAATCTCAGTGAACGACCAATGCTGCTACTGCTTCATTGGGACGTACATGGATGTCCAAGTCAACGCGACGAATTTCTGCTGCGATTGCGAAGTAGGTCTAGATTACTACCACGATTCCTCCGCTCTCAGCAAGCATGGTATATTTGTTGTTTACGTTTTGCAGCCTGGGACTGTAAATAACGATGCGACATTTCAGAGATACTTTTCGCGTGCTGAAACCTGCACGAAATGCCCCATCGGAACATTCCAGAAAGACTCTGGCAAGACCGAGTGCAAAACTTGTCCGTTGGGTCGATACTCTGGTGAAGGTGCTACAGCATGCACGTCATGCGCTCCTGGTCGATTTCAGGATGATAAATTTAAGAGTGGCTGTAAGGAATGCCCTGCTGGCTTTGCAGAAGAATCCTCTGGTTCTTCGAGTTGTAACATCTGCCCTAAGGGATTTTATGCCAAACCGGAAGCCACAAGTTGCAGGCGGTGTCCAAGAGGATACATTGGCGACACGGAAGGTTTAGAAGATTGCAAAATATGCGATAAGGGGAAGCATGCGGGACGCCAGGGTTTAACGTCCTGTAGTACCTGCTCCCCGGGTAATTTCGAGGACTCCATGGGGGCGGCATGGTGCAATAGATGTCCAGGCGGATACTATCAACCCAACAGTGGCGAAACCACATGCATCCAGGCCGATAAAGGTAATTACGCCAAACGAGGCGCGCGAAGTCAAACACCATGCCCAATGGGAAGGTATGCAGCGTCCCCCGGTTCGCCTAATTGGCGCTGCGAAGGCCAGGTACAAGCAGGGCGATACTCTCAGCAGTCTGGTCTAACGAGTAAAATCGCAGGCAGTCTTTGCCCGGCTGGGCGCTATGGACGTGCAGGGGAGACTGATCCACAGTGTACTGCTGCATGCCCTGCTGGGTATTTTTGTAACGCAGGGACTGGTGAGGGAGAGTACGAGGAGTGCGGCGACGTCTCCCTGTATTGTCCCCGTGGTAGCAAGGCTCCTCGGGAAGTCCCTGAGGGACACTATGCGTCCGGTAAAACGAAGCAGACTCAAGGCCACGCTCACTTATGTCAGCTTGGCCACTACTGCCAAAACTCGGAAATATTTAACTGCCCCGAAGGATACTACGGTGGAGAAAGAGGACTGACGGTAGAAACGTGCTCGGGTCCGTGCGATGACGGCTACTATTGCCCAGAAGGTAGCGAATCGCGAAGGCAAGAAGAATGTGCTCCCCCAGATGCTCCTAATGATGAGCGGACTCTGTACTATTGCCGAAATGGGCTCCGAATGACGTGTGACGATGGGTTTACTAGCCCGATCCACGGTAATAAAGCTACACGCACACGCTGTCATTCTTGCCCTCATACTCATCGGTGTTTTAAAGGAAGGCGACTCTCTAAAATTTCTTGGAATGACCGCTATTGTAGATTTCATAACCGCAGAGACACGATGTATGTTCGAGAAGTAGATGTAGACTCAAGCCCCGAGTTGATTGGGGAAAGACTATCAGCCGATGTTAGGGTTGCGAACGAGAAGCTGTATTATTGGGTGTCGTCCATCGTGGAAAATGGCAGAACTATTGAGGGTGGAAAGTGCGAAGATGATGTTACGGAGAACTCACCGATATCGATGGTGACACTCGTTGACCAAGGTAATACGTTTGGCGAGGGAAACGAAAAGATCCAGCAGTATGATGGAATGCTCAAGGTCAACAATGGATCTACTCTGCGCTTTGACCAATGTGGACGTTATGATGTACAAGTTGGTATTACTGTGGTTGAGTCTAACGTAAACGAATCGATTCCGGGTGTGAGCGCTACCTTAACCGAGAAGTGCCGTTTCGAAATGGTGGTAGAGTTTGTTAACTCGCCTCCGCAAAAAGTTGACGGCAAACTCGGTGACACCGAAAAGATGGAAGTTTTCCGAGGAACTGGCGTGATGGAATCTTTTGGAGACTCTCTTGCTCCCAAATTTGATGACCCCGATGGGCAAGAGCTCATGTTTATGCTAGCTGAAACAGACGGAGAGGGTAACGACGTCGAGCATGATCACCCGTTCACAATTGGTGCCTGTAGTGGACAAATGAAAGTCCGTGACCCGACCATGCTGATCGAAATGGAAGAAACAGTGGTCACATTTTTAATTATGGTAACCGATAATGCACCTGATAACCCCGGAGAACTTTTTCAGAAAGTTGAGGTGACATTGATTCAACCGAATCGTGCTCCACAGGTGGCGGATGACCCTCCCGCTCTGTATGTCATAGAAAAATCTCCCGCAGGGACCCCAGTGTACACCGCCCAGGATCCATCCGGTGTTAATACCACGAGTCTGCTGGATCCTGCCTTTGTAATGGACCCTGATGGCGATGCACTTAATGTCTGGTTGTCACCATGTACGACGGAAAACTATTGCAATGCCTTCTCACTGTCTCCGGATGGGAACCTCACTGTGAAACATCCCGGATTCCTGTCTTTTGACCGGCCACGAGATCTTGCTCTCTTCGTCCGAGTAATTTACTCAGATCAAGATGCAGAGCCGGTTGAAACGCTCGTAGAGCTGACTGTTCAAGAGTTGAGATCCGCCCCGTCTATTGAAACTACTTCATTTTCGTTCGACGAAGACGTGCAAAATGGTACCAGAATCGACACGCTGGCAGCCGTGGATAATGGCGCGACTGATTTCCGATATCATACCAAGTCGATCCGCAACAATCGTGGTGAAGAGGAGTCGCGGATTTCAATATTGAGCGATGGAGGTATCGTCGTAATTGACAATTCGTTTAACTCGATCCTTTGTCGTGACGTGCCTTGCGCAAATTGTTCAGATTTTGATCTATGGATTGAGGCGATCGTCACGGCTGAAGTCACCGAGAGGACTGATTCCTTGCCTGGTCCAACTGAATCCGCGCCTACAGCGGTCAGGTTTGAAATAGGGCTGGTAAACCAGCCGCCGCGGTACATTGCTCCAGCTCAAGCCGTGACGGTAGAGGAGAATATTGCGACAACTGTGGTCGATGTCTCGCGGTTTTTTTGTGACAGAGAGGGTGACAGCATGTTCTTTTCGATCGATCCAGATGCTACCGGTCCTGCAACTCAGTTTTCTGTGGGCAACGATGGGAATCTTGAACTTGAGGAGGCATTAGACTACGAACGCTTCCAAGTTGTCAATATTCCAGTTGTGGTACAAGATATTGGATCTTCGGAATCTCAAGAAACAACCCTCGATATTTACGTCGTGGACGTGCCGGAACCTGGGACTGTTCATCCGGAGGAGATGCAGGTGCAAGAACTCTACGAAGGGCAGGTTGGCAACATCAATGTAACTGACCCTGATATCTACGCCGGAACCAATAAGTGGCTGTCTTCAGAACCCTCGAAATACAAGATCCAACAGAAAACATTATCGGACAAGTTCGTTTTGGAAGAAAATGGAACAGTATATGTCGCTCCAGGATATATCCCTGATTTTGAGGATATCGCGACAGGAAGGGGGGACCAAGCACTGCTATCGCTCCAATATTCTGTGATCGATACTGTGAATGAGGTGTCAGCTGAACACACTCTGGACATTCGTATTCTGGACGTCGCCGAAGCTCCTTTTTTCGAACCTCGGGAACAAAAGTTCTCAATTTCGATTACATCCGAACCTGGGGATACACTTGGTACAGTCGAAGCTCTAACTCAAGACTTTGATGATCCCACCTCGGTATTCCTGACAAGTGGCCCCTATCTGAAGGAAGGTGCTTCAAGGAAACCGTTCTCCCTTACACTCCGCGAAAATGGACAACTGTTGGTTGAGCCTGGAGTGCCCATAGACCTTAACAGCTCCGATGTGGACTCAGAGTATGAAATCCGTGTGCGCGCTGTTGACAGTCAAGGCTTGGAGGTAAATGGGACGCATCGAATTAAAGTCACGAATTCGCAAGCGAATCCTTTTTGGGAGGAACCAAACGCATTTACAGAAGATGGTGACGGGAAAATTGTCCGATACATAGATGAACACCATAGTGGAAAATACAACCACCTTAATCTGCTGTGTAAGGACCCTAATGAGCGAGAGGTGCGATATCAGATATTATCGATGGATCCACGGGTGTATGGTGACATCCTTAAGTTTAATCGATTCGATGGAACATTGAGTGTTTCGGAACCGGAACTCTTGGATTACGAGACTCTCAAAAACGATGGACACACGACGGTCTCCATTCGTTTGACTTGTCTTGATGACTTTAACGCGCAAGCAGACTTGTCTGGGATGCTCGAAATGCGTGTGAACAACGTCCCGGAGCCTCCACAATTTCTTTCGGACAGTTCTTTGCTCGAATTTTCCGTGCACGAAGACGCACTTGAAGGCCTTGTGCTTGGGGAGGTTTCAGCCTCTGATGAAGACTTTGAAAGCGCGTCAAACTTTTCGTTTACCATTGTGCCGGAATCGTCTGTCCCGTTCACAGTGACAGAACCAACATTTGCTGAAGATGGACATGTTGGCCGGGTTAACCTTACAGTAGACGGTGAACTGGATTACGCCAAAACTTCTTCACACACGTTTCGGATCAGAGTAATGGATGAAGGAGGAAAAACAGCTGAGATTCCCGTCCACGTGTCGATAGTGTTTGTTAATACGCCCCCCGAATTTTTGCGAAAGACCTACGAGATTTCAGCTCCTGAAAGCGCGACGAACGAAGATGTTTTAGCCACAATTGAAGATTTCCCTTTTAACGATAGGTATCTTGATCCGACTCACACTCTGAAGGTCATTTGGGCTGATTCTCCTGGATTGCTGACCGTTGTATCTAATAATGAGCTACGGGTAGCATCTGGTCGGTCGTTAAATTACGAGCAAATTTGGTACCACAAGTTTGCTATACGTGTTGAGGATGCTGGTGGTCTTCATGACGATGCCAACGTCACCCTGTTTGTCAAGAACGTCAATGACATGGGTCTTCAGCAGGCAAGTGGCGGGCCGCACTCGACAAAGGGTGGGTCGATAATCACTATTCAAGGTGCCGATTTAGGGCCCGTTTGGCGGCCAGCAACAATTAACGCCACTATCAGGGCTCCCGGCGGACACATGGTTCTCTTCAGTCAGTGCTCGCGAGGGCAGGAAGAAGACGGTTGGAACAACAAGAACATCGATTGCGAGGTACCATCGGGTGTAGGTGCCAGCCTTATCTGGACCGTGCACATTGATGAAGACTCTACAGAAGCGCCATTTACAACACAATTTTTCGCGCCAGAGATTACCTCGCTTCAACACTGGCCAGAAAGTGCGTCGACAAGCGGTGGGGAACAGTTTCGCATCGAAGGCAAAAACTTCGGTCCCAAGCAATTGCCCTCGGCAAACGGACAGTACATTGCTAACCCAGTTGCAATTAGCTACGAAAGCTTGGAGGATTTTCGAGTGGGCACCTTGCAAGCATCGGATTGTGAAGTCATAAAAGAGGATGAGGAAATCCAGTGTACGACAATTGAGGGCGCAGGTTCTGAATTACGCTTCCGGGCCACAATAGGTACTCTCAATAGTGGCTGGCAGCAACGTTCGCCTTGGAAAGAAACGAATAAGGGGTACCAGCATCCTTCTGTAGATTCAGTTGTGCCATTAAGCTTCAATTTTCCCACCGATGGCTTACCCAGAGCTCTTCGAGTAGATGGACGAAACTTTGGTCCCTCCGACAACTTGATCACGGCCAAGATAGAAAATGAGCAATTTGAGTGGTCTCTCCCATGCAGTCGAAGCAATCATACAGTGCTGATATGTGATCTTCCGGAAGGTCTCGGTAGAGAATTGAGGGTCCGCGTAACTGTGGCCAAACAGATTTCGTCAATAGAGGGAGATGATGATACGATTTCCTATGATCCACCACAACTAGGTGAAGTAGTCGATGTAGTCGGTAAACCCCCTCAGGATCTTAATACCGAGGGTAATGAGCTTGTCATCTTGATAGGCGAGAACTACGGCCCTGTCATCGAAAATGCGGTCACAAATGTGATTTCTGTACGATATGGAGAGTCTCTGGAATACCAAGCCAAGGACTGCTTTGTCTCAGTGCCTCATGCACAGATCCGATGCATTACAGTAGAAGGAATCGGCAAAAATCACAGTTGGCAAGTAGAAGCTGGCGGACAACAGTCTAATATACTACTGGATGTCAGCAACTACCATCCGCCTGTTGTGGCGACATATTCCAGACCGAATAGCAACGTCATTGGAGTGAACGATTTGAAGACCCCTGGGAATGAGACTGTGGTTATCCATGGTCGGTATTTTGGGCCTGCGGATACTGAAATTGATTTTGCGAAGTATGGTGATGACAACGTCACCTTTTTTGCTCAACAATGCGATGTATTGGACCATACAGTTATGCACTGTATGAGTGATGCGGGTGCAGGTGAGGGTCATTTTTGGGAGATTCAAATTGGGGGGCAGTCTTCCGAGATAGCTACGACTGCTTACAAGGAACCTAGTATTAGTTACTTCGAAGGACATGATGGGTCGGATCCCCAGCGCTTGCGTACTACAGGGAATGAATGGATAGACATTGTTGGGGAAAATTTCGGGCCAAGGACTGCGTATCTGGAATCGGTTACATATGGTCCAAGGGGAGATGAGCATAGTGCCACAAGCTGTACGGTACACTCGCACCAGCGTATCCGTTGCCAGACTGCCCCAGCGCATGGACAGCTTCATAAGTGGCGAGTGGTGATTGCAGGTCAGCGCAGCAAATTAAGTGAGACAACTACCTCGTACGCACCTCCAGTGATATACTCAATTTTCCCGGATCACGGTCCTACCGGATTTGACAAGTCTAGAGGAGTCATGCCGACTTTGAAGATAAATGGCACTGATTTGGGCGAAAACCTAGTACAGCGTATCCCCATTAAGATCCGCATGGATACGGATGGCCGGCTTCGGAAACTGAAAGAACTGGAAGAAATAGTAGAAGACAGTGACGACGTGTTGAGCAGAGTTCTTGCTCGTCAGCAAGAAGATCCTTCCACGTGGATGGATGATATTGGCGCTCTGGGATTTCCGCCCTCGACTATGGAGCAGTGGCTGGATGACATCGTTTCCATTGACGTAGGCATTACCGAGATCGAGCCTATTGAAGGCGGTGCCCCATATGAACAACAAATCTCGGTTGCATTACCCTCTGGATTTGGAACTAACCGCCCACTGTTTGTTAGCGTGGGCGGTACGTTCTCTTTGCCTGTGCAGTTCGACTACGACCCACCCTCTATCGAGGGGATTTCGCCGTCAATTGAAGGTGACACCGTTTTGCTTACTATCTATGGTTCCAACTTCTGTGGCGGAAGCTCTTGCGTCGGACCTTCGTGCTGCGGGCTACTACGCGTTGACGGTGTCCCTAGAGAAGTGGAGCCTGAGAACTATTTCCATGATGAAATCCGTGAAAGGGTACCAAGTAGCATGCTCGTATTTACGCCACGTGGACGACCAACTGGAACAGTGCAGGTTTCTGTCCTACATCAGTCTCAGTCGACGAACATAAAGCCGTTCAAGGATCCCTTGCCTGAAATACCAAGGCAAGAAGGCCGTGTTAAGCTTAATGGATTTGCCACGGAGGGATCGGAAGACTTCAAACTTGTAGATGTGAAAGAAGTCCAAGAAAGCCACACTGCAGAGCAAGTAAGCGTGACTATTGGGGGAGAACCCTGTACTTCTTTTCAGGTCGACCAAACAGTATTTGAAGAATCGACTCAGACGTGGCGCGGAAATATCTCATGCATTACCCCACCACACATGGGAAACGATCTTCTCGTCTCCATTACAGTAGACGGGACAGAGGCTCCTAATTCGGATGTTACTGTGGATTACGCTTCTCCCACAATCTGTTCTGTTGACTTTAATGACACAACACCGAACGCTGTAGTGTTTTCTCGAGAAACGGACGAATGCTCAGATGTTTTCTCCCGTCGAGGGCGTGCCTTAGACGACTCTAAAAAGGAACGGCTCCCCACAACTGGAGCTGTTCTTCTTATCAAGGGGGATAATTTGGGATCGTCAGAATTGCCATTTGATCAGGAGCCGTTCCTCTCCATTGAAAGCCTTCAAGAAGCTACGAAGCCGGAGCTGCATGATCACCATCTGTTGCGAGTGCGCATACCCCCCGGTGCTGGTGCAGATCGCCGGGCTGAGTTCTTCGTGTCCGACTTTAGATCATCGGGTTCACCTCCTCCGTCATTTACTTTTGATTATATGGTACCACGGATAGACGAAATAGTGCCGAGGGAGCTTCCCACAAATCCAACCCCGGCAGATCGAATGTTTATCTTCGGCGCAAATTTTGGCCCACCTACAGGAACATATAGGGCGGAATCTAGCGACGCATACTGCCCTGACGTCCTCGTTGAGTTGGATACAGACCACGATGGTGCCTATGATGCCACTTGTGACGTACTTGGCTCCAACCATAGCGTAATAGAGTGCCAGCCTCCAGAAGGTCAAGGGAACAAAATCCTCTTGCGGGTGAGTGTTGATGACCAAAGACCGGAGTCGCCAGCTGTCCTTAGCTACAAATCCCCGTCGGTAGAATTGATGGATCCTGCCTCTGGCCCCACCAGCGGGAAAATTGGCGATGGAGAACCCGTAAACATAACGATTACAGGTACCAATTTCGGTAGGAGGGGTCATATTCAGTTTGGCGAACAAGTGGTACCGCCGCTGAAGTACAATCATGAGGAGATCGTATTCCGTCTTCCAGATGGATTTGGCGAAGGTCTGTCGGTGTTTGTAATTCCTGATGGCTGGAATCCTAAAAATGCTGGTGCAAGCAAGCGTATGTCATTTTCATACGACCCACCTCTGGTTGAAAGCGTTGTTCGTGTAAGTGGTGGCGACCAACCCAAAGACTGCGCGCCCTTTGAGCGCTGTATTACGATTGGCAACAACACGGAATGCGTCTTCGAGTACCCAGATTGCTTGCCCACCACAGGAAAGGTCAGAATAATGGCTATCGGAAAGAACTTTGGGCCAAATGGGGAGGTGCCATCTGTTAGACTCTTCATTGAAGGGCATGAGAGTGTTGAGGAGGAAGACTCCAGTTCTAACCCTCACACGAAAAGATTCTTTAAGCTTCCACCTGGTATTGGCGAAAACCTGCTTACGCGTATATGCGTATCTGGAGCGCCACAGAAGCAAACCAACGAAGATTGCTCTGAAGGACGCCTTTCTGAACCCCATCTCAACAGTTCTGCGCTCTTGTCCTATGATCCTCCTAGAATTAATTCTATCATGCCGAACAATCCGGATGCTACTGGAGAAGAGCTTGAGTTCTTTGGCGCAAATTTCGGGCCGGTGGGAACGGAGTTGACAATAAGGCTTCAAAACGTAACCTGTTTAAACCCGCGTATCAAGCGTGGCCATTCAGCTTTAACATGTCAAATGCAACCCGATGTTGTTGGCGCGAAGCGAATAGACATGACCATAGGGGATCGTGAAAAAGCTTTTCCCCAATGGCTTGAATTGGTCATTTCAGAATGCAAGCGTGGGTACTATGGTTTACAAGGAGAAATCTGTCTGAACTGTGAGGAGGAAGAACCGGGTGCTGTGTGCCCAGGAGGAGAGAGATACTTCGACTTGATTTATGCAGAAGAAGAATGGTGGCGTACCAATGACTCTACCCCTTCCGAGCGATGCCATCCGAAAAGGCAGTCGCGAGAACGTTGCCCGGTCTTTTTACCGTGTGAACCGAATCGTGCTTGTACTGGAAACAATACATGCGCTAAGGAGTACACTGGATTCCGCTGCAGCGACTGCGCTGATGGATACTTTAGGATTGCCGGTCTCTGTCAATCCTGCCCCGACCATGCTTGGTTGTTGGCGGTAATGCTCGGAGTTGGAGTTATAGGAGTTTCAGTTGGTGGTTACATCATTAACTCCAAAGGCGTTCGACTCGCGGCATTCACCATAGGGATCGACTACTTTCAGGTATTGGCCTTGTTTGCAAGAACACGAGTAAGATGGCCTGAGGTAATGGAGCGAACTCTTCAGGCTCTATCGTTCTTTAACCTTAACCTTGAGCTGGCCGCACCGTCTTGTTGGATGTCGCCGCCGCCAACATTTGAGGTTAAGTGGATGGCAACAATGGCAGTACCTCTCCTTGCGTTTGGCCTTTTAAGTTTGATATATGTGTTGCACTATTTTTACAAACTGTGTATTCTGAGACGAGAGGCACATTTGCGCCATACCCATATAAACTCCATAATTGCTACTTCGGTGACAATTATGTACGTTTTATACCTCTTCTTGGCCAGACGGACTTTGGATATTTTCAATTGTGCACCGACGGATCCTCCTGATGGCAATCTCTACATGGCAGGTAGAACGGATATTGTGTGTTGGGAGAGCCCGGTACATGTTAACCTCCTTGCACCTTTAGCAAGCATTGGTTTGGTCGTATACGTCTCGGCCTTTCCTCTTGGTGCCATCATGTTGCTTAAGCGGAACAAAGAGAGGGTGAAACATGATCAAATTCTTCGTGCACATGGTTACGGTAACAGCAGCCGGACTAACCCCAACTATGTCTTCCGGCGGCGCTTTCAACGCCTTTATCATTTGTTCAAACCTGGAAAGTGGTATTGGGTATTAGTTATCCTACTGCGGAAGTTCTTGATAGCTTTAACTGCTCTGATGTTCAGGTCGTCGCCCATTTACCAACTCGCGATGACGTTATTGGTAATATTTGCTTCGTATGTACTTCAAGTTAGGAATCAGCCGTACATGGCTAGCAAAGACTTTTATGACATAGTCAAACATCACAACCAGCGTGTTAAGGAAGGCGACAAGCTGCACATGATGATTCAGAGTACGATTGATGAAACTAAATCGCAGAATATGAAGGAAACTCAGAAGAATTTCGGCTGGGAGGCACAGCGAGCAAGAATGCAAGAAAAACGAGACGATTACCAAATCTCAGAGAAAGTAATCACTTACTTGACTGACTTTAATACTGTGGAAGCAATTTTGCTGTCCTGCGCCATTGTTGTCAACTTGTTTGGTATCATGTTTTTATCCACGCGGTTTGACGAAGAATCAATGGAGCATTACCGCGGGGACTTCGAAACCCTTGGTATTCTTGCTATGTTAGTTGTGGTTCTTAGCGTGGTCTACTTTGCTTTCGTTTTCGTGTTCGAGATCCTGTCAACGTTCTATCCAAACACGGCCTTAAGATGTGCTGCCGGTTGCTCTTGTGGCGGATCCGCAGTGCGGGCTCGTGCAACCAGTAAAGGGGCCAACGTGAAAAGAGATCGCCAGACTCGAGGAATTTCGTTGGCAGATTCAAGGGCCTCTTTTACAGCATACAATAACCCTCTTTCGGGAGAAAACAAGGATGAAAAGAAGGAGCAGCACAACGACCCGGCTACCGTTAGAGAATTGGAGAAAGCGGTGGAAGAGGTACAGGAAGAAATCGCTGCACTAAAAAGGAAACCATCAGTGCGCTCTGGAAAAAGTCAGTACTCGGTATACATGGCGCAGAAAGCAAAGCGTCAATTTGGACAGAAACAAGCGAGCGGGCGTTCCGTACGAACCTCCTCCACCAGCAGAACTTCCAACCCATTGCATGGTACTTCCACTTCCACCTCAAACAGCAGTAGCGGTGAAGCTTAATGTTGGATATTTTGGTATGTATCGAAAGTATCAGCATCTGTCTCATTCTTGCATTGCTGTTACATGGCTGCTCGTAGTTGTAAAATATCAACACAACCCGGCCAGATGTACTCAACGGTACTTCCACTTCCACCTCAAAGAGTAGTAGCGTTGAAACTTACTGTCGAATATTTTGGTATGTATCGAAACTATCAGCATCTGTCTCATTCTTGCATTGCTGCTACATCGCCGCTCGTAGCTGTTAAGTACCAACAGAACACGACGAGTTCACTCCGAATGGCCTCGTATAGTTCCTGTCTCCTGCAATATCCGCGGTAATATGAAAATTCCAAGCATCACTTTCGTTGCTCGATTCGTACCAGTAAGGTCTATTCGTCTTGGCTCGATTGCTGCTTGGCGACGTGTCATCAACTGTGGGGCCGGCCACTGCCCTCCCTCTTTCTCCCAGCACGAAATGCGTGATAATTCCCACCCTTCACATGACCATAATCAGTATATGAGAACTTTGTAGTATGACTGTAGATTGTGAGCCACTCATCATCACTGTGGAAACGGGTGACAGTCAATACATAAACCCGGATGTCCGGAGTGTTGGCTGCGCTAGTCCTGCTGCGCTGAACCTGCCCTGTTCTCAAACGTTTACGGAGTGATTTGGAAGCACCTTTGAAGCTCGGAAATATGCTACACTTGAAGCTCAGAATTAGGCTGTACTGTAAGTTGGACAAGAGGAACTCTTTGGCACGATGGCTCCGATCATAGGGTGGTTTGAACAAATACCGTACAACAGTACCACCAAAGAAAGAAGGGAGCCATTGTTTTGCCTTCGATGATTGTACAAGTACAGTACAGGTTACCACTGATTCATATCGATTCCAGCTGTAACAAATTTGATACATACAGTAGGAGTGTCAAAGTCTGGTGTGGAATATCTACCGCCCAGAAGAAGTTCCACCGGGATGAGGCCTCAAACAGTTTCTGCTTCCCTCACTAATATATAGAAAATCCATGCTTCAATTCGTTTGCTCGATTCCTACCGCCGGTAGCTTGTCTTGCCGCGATTCCGCTTCCGCAAGCGCTTGTTTCTTGGCGACACATTGCCGGGTTGTGGGAACAACTTCAATGACGGGATCCACAATTTTTTTCGCAGCAACTCAACCACCACTAAATGCATGATATTGCCCATTCGTCAAATGGCCAGTGTCTGAGCAATGTATCGTGTGAGTGTGGGTTACAAGACACTCCTCGTAGTTGCGGAAACGGACGATAATATGATCAGAATGCCCCACAACGCCCCTGGCTCGTTTCTTGGCCTGCTGAACTTGCACCTCAGTCATTGATTAGGAGATTTGGGAGGTTCTTAATTGTGCTGTACTGTAAGTTGCAAAGGGGGATGCAAGAACGCGGTTGGGACGATAGCTTGAGTGATAGCGTGGTTTGAGAGATACAGTACAGCACACTGGGTCCACAAGGAGCTGATCACCGGAGGTTTTGATATACCATACATATATGTAGTACTCGATGAACTGAATGCTGCGCAGATTAGTCCTGAACCATTGATCGATACAGTTTCTCGTGATACCAGATGAAATACAGTCGCTCGTGCGTACAGAAAGCAGGAAGGAGATCGGGTTCATAAATACTGTAGAGATCCGACCAAAGTCAAAAGGACAAGCCGAAACAACGCATTGTTTTCTCTTACTTACCACCGGAGTTTCTAAACACACAGGACCGGCAAGAGGTTCCACCGGAATGGAGAGGATCCCGTTCTCACTTATCCTCTTCTGTGTCCCACTGTGCATGGTGCACGCCTTTGGACCGCCCCACATACCAGAAGGATGCTCGGCGGAACTGAACATTAACGGACAATGCTGTTATTGCTACATTGGAACTGCCATGACGGAAGTCGTCAACAAAACGAATTATTGTTGTCCGTGTCAGGTACGTGGTATGAGTGTACTCCATTCCAGGTTTTAGTAGATGCACAGGAAGTTGCGTTTTCTATGCCCGTACAGGCCGGACAATACAATGACGATGCCTCATTTGCCAACTATTTTACCAGGGCAAACAGTTGTAAGAATTGTGAACCAGGGAAGTTTCAAGAGAAGGAAGGACGAACGGATTGCAAGAACTGTAGTCCAGGGAGAGTTTCCGGTCCTGGAGCAACGAAATGTACGGATTGTTCTGCTGGACGGTACCAAGATGAAATTCTTAAGCAGACTTGTAAAGCGTGTGAGCCAGGGAGAGCCGAAGGCTCGACAGGCTCCTCACAGTGTGAGGCGTGTCCCCAAGGGTTTTCTCCTTCCGATGATCGGAGCAGATGCGACCGGTGTCCTCATGGTAGATTCGGCTCAGCACCGGAGCAAGACGAGTGCGAAGTGTGTGACGTTGGTAAACATGCGGGACAAACAGGATCAACACACTGCGATATTTGCAATCCTGGTCGATATCAGCCTCAACAGGGGCAAAGATGGTGCAGGTGGTGCCCTGCAGGGTATTTTCAAAGTCAACACCAGCAGACCGAGTGTATTCAAGCTTCCAAAGGCTTTTATGCCCCCCGTGGTGCACGTTCGGAGACGGAATGTCCTAAAGGGCGTTATTCGTCTGTGAAAGGATCCACAAGTTGGAGGTGTGAAGGACTTGTGAATGCTGGACGATATTCCCAAGTGACTGCTGCTGTGAGCGCCGTCGGAGAATTTCCGTGCCCTACAGGACGTTATGGACGCCCTGGTGAAGTCCATGACGATTGCACTGGCATGTGTCCTCAAGGATATTTCTGTCCTGAAGGAACTGGGATACACGCCTGGGAAGACTGTGGCCCCAAGGAGAAATATTGCCCGTATGGAACTCTTACGCGTCGCGATGTTTCCGAAGGACATTATGCTCACGGTACTCCCCCAAATCAAGTCGGACAAAGTATCTGCCCGTTTGGATCCTATTGTCAGGACACTGAGCGATTTCCTTGCCCCAAAGGAAGATATGGCGATGAGCGAGGTCTGACGGATCCATTGTGTGTTGGGTATTGTCAGGGAGGTTACTTTTGCCCGGAAGGTAGTCGATCTGTCCGGGAAGAAGTGTGCTCTAACAGAGACCCACTGTTCTACTGCACCGAAGGACAGCGGTACACGTGTGATGAGGGATACACAACCCCTGTTGGCCACAGTGCCTCAACACGAAGTGCATGCCTACCTTGCCCCCAAAAGTTCCGGTGTCTCGGAGGGGTGCGTCTGGCCAAAATCATATGGCAGGACAGCATGTGCCGTCACAACCGTGCGAGGGATACGATGTATGTGCCGACTGTGGAGAAGGAAGATTCTCCGGCTGATATAGGGGAAATATTTAAAGCTGAGGTCCGAGTGCCTTACGACAGTTTGGAATACTCGATTGCTTCTATCAAGGAAAACGGACGGAACCTTGAGGGTGGACGGTGTGAAGATGACGTGACGAATGATTCTCCTATAGAAATGAGAACGTTTGTGGATTCCGGTCGGCTGTTCAATGGAAACATTCAACAACAAAATGGACAGATGAGGGTCAAAGCTGGCTCTGAGCTCAGGTTTGCGGACTGTGGGAGATACGACGTGAAGGTTTCGCTAAGCGTTATTGAAACTGGAGTTGTTGAGACAGGAAACATAAGTGCTTTGGTTGTTGAGTCTTGCTGGTTTCAGTTGGTCGTTGAACATGTAAACTCCCCTCCTGAGAAGAAACCAGAGTTTGGGTTCCTGAATGAGACGGTATTCCTCGAAGTAGATCGTGGTGAAGCCTTTGATGCGGCCATCGGGAAGCCTTTAGTGCGAATGTTCACTGACCCAGATCGTCAGGAACTTACATTTACCTTCACTGAAAAAGACAATGATGGAAATAGTGTTACCGTGACCCCTCATCCGTTTTCCATGGGTGCGTGTACAGGACAGGTTAAGGTGAATGATCCACTGTTACTGCTAGAAACAGTACACGATTATTTCGAAGTGTATGTACTGGTCAGTGACAATGCACCCGACGAACCAGGAGAGATTGTGCAGGTGGTAGGGATCAACGTGATTCAGCCGAATCGTCTACCTACGATCCAGGAGAATGCCCCAGTGCTCTATATTGTGGAAAGATCTCCACCAGGGACAATGGTTACAACAGAGCAGGATAGGTTGGGCGTAAACATCACCACTCTTCTGCATTCGTCGTTTGTTATTGATCTTGATGGAGACGAAATGACGGTTGAGCTCGAGCCTTGCTCTCGCGAAAACTACTGCAACGCATTTCGACTGACGCCGGACGGCAATTTGACTGTGCGAGATCCCCATTACATATCTTTCAAAGAACCCGTGGACTTAGCCCGCTTTGTACGGGTCAAATATTCGGACGGCTCGGGCGGGGAAGACGCCAAGGTTCACACTTTACTCGAGTTAAAGATTCAGGAATTACGAAATGCTCCAGTTGTGACGTCCGATGAATTCGCCGTTCGCGAAGATGCAACGGGTAATATTGCACATGCCCAAATTGAGGCTTTCGATGCCTTCGGCATGTCGTTTCGGTTTACACTGGTAAGTTCAGTGAATAACCATGGCGAAACTGATGAGCGGATTGAGATAACCGCGGATGGTAGTGTTAAGGTATCGGATGAGGCTTCGTTCGATTCAGTGCTGTGTCAAGGCGCTAACTGCTTAAACTGTACGGCCCATGATGTATGGATTGATATCTCTGTGACTGCTGAAGTGGAAGATAGAACGGATACGATGCCGGGTCCAATTGTTTCAGCACCGACAACTATCAGATTAAACATTATTTTGGTTAACGAGAAACCGAGGTTTCTTCCACCCACCGACTCGATTACTTTGTTTGAAAATGTTGAACAGACCGAGGTAACTGACATATCTTCTCTATTTTGTGATAGAGAAGGTAATAATGTGTTCTTCGAAATTGTAAGGGATCTGGATGGAGTTGGGCAAGGGTTTTCCTTGTCAACTGCTGGGATCCTGAAAGTTGAAAGTGCGTTCAATTACGAGGAGATTCAATCTGGAAACATTACTGTCCGAGTGCAGGATACGGGGTCCCCTTCAATGGAATCCGTGGCTATGGTTCCTTTTTACGTGATGGACGTTGCTGAGCCTCCTATTCTCGACCTTAGCTTACCAACAAACCAAATAGAGATCACTGAGTTAACGACGAGTGATGCTGGAATGCTGGGACAGATCCAGGTGACTGATGTTGACATTTATTCTGGCTCATCGTTGCGTTTTGCTTCTGAAACGTCTAGCTTTGAGTACCAGCAAACCTCACTGTTTGGAAAATTGGTGCTGACTTCACAAGGAGAAGTGTCCGTAGCGGCTGGATATGTCCCTGACTTTGAAGGCTTGTATAGGGAGCAAGATGGTTCTACTGTACTACCGCTTGAATTTTCGGTCATTGATGTGGTCAACAATATATCGACTGACCTTTCTGTTGGAGTCAAGGTGTTGGATATCCCTGAAGCCCCGTACTTCAGCCCTCCGACCCAGAATTTCACCGTCACTATATTTTCTGAAGAAGGCGACATTTTCGGTACCATTGAAAGCGCAACTGACGATTTTGGGGACAACATTGACATATCCCTGTTAGATAAACCTAGAGATCTTGCGACACATGCTTATTTTGACTTTATCACTGTGAGGGAAAATGGGCGTTTGTTAATTACTCCTGAAAGTGGCCTCAATTTTACCAAAAATGACGTTGGTAGGTGGTTTGCGTTTGGTGCAACGGCTACCGATAGTCATGGCTTAACTGCAAATGGTACACATTATATCCAAGTAATAAACCCTCCGGCGGAACCATTCTGGGTGTCGCCGGAACCCTTCAAGTTAGGAGGATCGTTTGAACTGGACGTCGATGAGCATCATCAAGGAACTCTTCGATCAAATGGGATAGAATTTCGCTTGAATTGTGACGATCCGAACGATCTGGGAGTTCAATACCAAGTGTTTGCCGTTTCTCCAGGATTATTCGATGACATTGTTGATTTGGACCGGAAAAAAGGGGTTTTGAGAGTTGAGGAGTCGTCCCTGTTGGACTTCGAAACCCTTAGTGAGAAGGGACAACTGGAGGCTAATTTCGAAATAATTTGTGTCGATTCCTATGCTCAAAAGGCTGAACAGAGCGGTACGCTAGTATTGACTGTCCGAGATATCCCTGAACCTCCTTCCTTTATCGAGCCTTCAACTACAGTCCGAGTATCCGTAGAGGAGGACAAACCCAAAGGATATGTGCTCCATGAAATACATGTGTTCGATGAAGACGATTTAAGTCGTGGGAGGCTATCGTTTACTATTACGTCGAATGACGGAAGTACCGACGTTCCGATATCACACACTCCAATTATATTCGACGGCCACCATGCCTACGTGAACTTGACGTTGGACGCTGCTTTGGATTTTCTCGATAAGTCTTCCTACATGCTCACTGTGCAAGTGCAAGATGAAGCAAACAACGATGATACGCTTACTGTGGAAATTGAAGTTCTATTTGTTAATACTCCTCCGGCTTTTGACTCTCCCCTTTACACCGTCTCTGCTGCTGAAGATGCGACAAGTGAGACTGTGCTCGCTGTCGATGATGACTTCTCTTTCCAAGACAGGAGCCAACAACCATCGTATCGCTTTACTGTGACCTGGAGTGATCCTCCTGGTCTATTTGAATTTATCAACAATGAGCTACGGTTATCGAAGGATATGAGCATGAACTACGAAGCAAAATTGATGCATGAATTGGGAATCCGTGTGGAGGACGACGAGGGTTCGTTTGATGATGCTAACGTCACAGTCAACGTCACAAATGTGAACGATTTTGTGATAGGACGCGCTGCTTCTCCCCCTCACATGACTAGTGGTGGATCCTTAACTACTATCTATGGAGAAGATCTGGGCCCTGTTTGGCGTGCTGCCAAAATTGGCGTGGTGATTTCCTCGCCCGGAAGTCACATGATCCTTAGAAGCACTTGTTCTAGGCAAGCAAACGAGGGTGGGTGGAACAATACCATGATTGAGTGCCATGTTCCTCCGGGAGTAGGTGGTGGACTTGTTTGGGAAGTGACCATTGATGATGATTCCCAGATGGCACCTTTTACGACATCTTTCGAATCGCCTGTTGTGGACGGAATTGAAGATTGGCCGAAGTTCGCAGCTACAACGGGAGGTGACAGATTTGTGGTGAAGGGAAGCAATTTTGGCCCTGCAAAACTTGACGCGGGAGATGGGAGAAAAATTCCAAACCCTGTGGCCGTTCGGTACCAGAGTAACGCAGACCCACGGGTTGGGATATTGGAAGCTTTGAGTTGTATTGTTGTGGATGACTATGTGCGTGTAGAATGTTTCACCGTTGAAGGGGCAGGGTCTGAATTACAATTTATAGTGTCTGTCGCCACGTTAGAGGCAACATGGAAGAAGACCTCGAACTGGTTTGCCCCGATTCAAACGAGTTATGCCCCTCCCTCCGTGTTTGATGTAGTGCCACTTACTAACAGTCGTCCCACCACTGGTGCTGAAGATGCGGTAGGTTTGACTGGTGATAATTTTGGACCTCGTCTAGACTTAATTGTCGTTAGAATTCTAAACAACTGGGTACATTGGGATACTTCGTGCCAGCGGAAGAACCACACATACCTCCTATGTGACTTTCCGGAGGGCGTTGGAGCTTATTTTGTTTGGGAGGTTACGGTTGCCGATCAAGTGTCCGACAATAGTCCCCTTGATGACGCTCTCTCATACGATTCGCCAATCCTAAATAGTGTTTTGGATGTGGTCGGTCGAGTCCCAAGTGATATGGACACGGAGGGTAACGAAATTATCTATCTGCACGGTTCAAATTTTGGCCCTGGTGTGGGACCCGATGGCAATATACCGATTTCCACCCTCTACGGAGACGAACTTCAATACACTGCCGACAGCTGTGTCGTAGAGGAACCACATGTCCGCGTACGGTGCCTGACTATCCCTGGGGTGGGGAAGAATCACTCGTGGTCGACTACAATCGGATTCCAGAGCTCAAATACTCTCGCAGGTGTGAGCAATTACCACCCGCCTATTGTAGCAACATACAGAAGACCGAACCGCAGCAGTATTGGTGTAGACGATCTTGCCACACAAGGATATGAAATCGTTACCTTGAATGGAAGATACTTCGGACCTCCGGGGACATCAGTAGACTTTGCAACGTACGGTGAAGGCAACCTCACGTTTACAGCTATCAGCTGCGAAGTGTTATCGCACACGCGGGTTGACTGCCAGACCGCTCCTGGTGCTGGTATGAAACACTTCTGGACCGTGCAGGTCGGAGGCCAACGCTCAGAAGTTGCTACAACCTCCTACGGGGAGCCTAAAGTTATTGGCTTTAACGGCGTCGCTGGGTCTGACCCCAAAAATCTCCGAACAGTCGGGGGAGAATTGGTGGATATCCTGGGGGAAAATTTTGGTCCTCCCGCGATGTCGGCCGTGTTCCTGGAAGCGGTTACTTACGGACCCAATGGAAACGATTATGCAGCGCGGGGATGTTCCGTCGTGTCCCATGTTCAAATTCAATGCGAAACTGCTGAAGCGTACGGTCAGCGCCACCAATGGATTGTAGTCATTGCCGGGCAGCGCAGTGAGCTCAGCAACGCAACCACTTCGTATGCTGCCCCGGTGCTTGAACGCGTTGCTCCTCGACATGGTCCGACTGGGTTTGATAAAGAAAGGTTCGACATGCCTACCATTCTGATAAACGGCACAGATCTAGGAACCAACTTGGTTCAAGACATTCCGATTACGTTGTTCATGGATACACATGGTGAAATTGAACGACTTGGAAAGGCAGAGTTGCTGGAGGAAGTCTTCGCTCTGCAACAAACTGATCCTCTTTGGCTAGACAGAATAGGGGATATTGGATTCCCACGTTCTGTGTTTCAGCAATGGTTGAGCGACATACTTAAGGTCGATGTTGATGGGAAAAACTTGCACTACATCGAGGGGGTACCTCTTTATCGCCAACAATTATCCTTGAAGCTTCCGCGTGGATTCGGTGTCAATAGACCGCTATTCCTAAAAGTAGGAGAAACATACTCTTTGCCAATGTGGTTTGATTACGACCCTCCTTATATTGAAGCTGTATCTCCTTCTATTGAAGGCGGTAACAAAGTTTCTCTCACTATTTTTGGGCGTAACTTTTGTGGGGGGGAGTCATGTGGAGACGAAACATGTTGTGGAAAACTCTATGTACAAGACGAGCTCATGGAAGTTCCAACGCATCAATATTTTCATGACGAAATTCAAATCACGGTTGACAGCGGGAAACTGAAGACAACTGGAGGTGGTACTCCGGAGGGATCGGTGCGTGTTGTTGTTTTGGATCAACCTGTTGAAAGCAATACCAAAGAATTCAAGGAACCGTTACCGGATATTCCGTTTCAGCAAGGCCGCGTACGGCTTTCCGGGTTTTCGACTGAGGGTGGTGAAGTTTTCGAGCTGTATGATATTCAGCAAATCAACTCAAACCATGCAACCCACCCAGACAAAATAATAGTTAAAATTGAAAACAAGCCGTGTACATCGCTACGTGTAACGGGAGTGATCGAAGAGGACCTAGTCCCGCGTGGGAACATAAGTTGCATCACACCTGAGCATATGGGAGAAGACCTGCTTGTGTCTCTTTCCATTGACGATATTCCAGTTCCTCGTCCCGATGTATTCGTGGACTACGCTGAGCCCACAATTTGCTATGTATCTCACGTCGATAGTATTGAGGACGATAGTATCGGGACCACACTCGATAAATTTCCTGACTACTGTGACACCTTTGATGACGATATCCCTGATGAGGCCACGATAGGTGGGGTGCCAACTATGGGGGGCTTTGTCACTGTGCATGGCAACAACTTTGGATCGTCCTCGTTGACTCAACTGAATCCTATTGTCACCATGGCGGAGCTACAGGCCGACGCTCAGATTTTACTTCATGAGCATCGACGCTTAGATCTACTGATACCCCCTGGAGCTGGCGGGCACGGGAACTCGGCCCCCGAAGCAGACTTTATTGTGAGCGGGTATTCTTCGTCCTTTCGAATTCACTACCGAGCACCGACGATCTTCTCAATCTCTCCATCTATGATTTCGACAAATCCTGCACCAATGGATCGTGTATTCATACACGGGATGGACTTCGGACCGCCCACCGGCTCTCTCATGGAAGTTGGACAACAGTACGTACCCTCCGTTTCCGTAAGGCTTGTTGGGCAGCTTATGGATAAGGAATGTGACGTTGTTGCTTCCAATCACACGTTTATCGAATGCATTCCTCCGGTAGGACAAGGTGGGGAAATCACTGTGACTGTCAATGTCGAGGGGCAAGAAGACTCTTCCTCAATAGACTACCACAGCCCGATGATAGAAGATATAACTCCGAAACTCGGTCCCACAAGTGGTGTGTCTGACGGTACTCCAGTTCTTATGAATATTTCCGGGACAAATTTCGGCTTGACGGGACAAGTTAAGTTCGAAGTGACTAATCGAGGGTTCGTGTTGGAGGCAAAGGTTATCGCATACGGTCACAATCTGGTAATTGTAGAAATTCCTGAAGGCTATGGGGATGCTGTATCGGTTTGGGTAGTCCAAGCAGGTTGGCCGGACGTTCGTGGGAGCAGCAATGTAAAACCCTTTGCCTACCTGGCACCCATTATCGAAGATATGCATCCTCTAGACAGCGGAGGTAACCGACAAACTTGTACCTCTTTTAAGAGGTGCAACACGTTCAATGGTAAAGAGTCATGTGTGATTGAGTACTCAGATTGCTTTCCGACTTCGGGTGATATAAGTGTTGAAATCGTAGGCAACCATTTTGGTCCTGGAACGAACTGGGTCAAAGGTGTCCCTCCCATTGTTGAGGTAGCCATTGAGGGCCGCGGGGGCACGGAACAAGTATCTGACGACACCAATAACCCACACACGCAACGCGTTTTTACGCTCCCCGAGGGTATTGGAGTTGACCTTTTGACCCAAATCGTTGTAGCTGGACGGAGATCCCCTGCGGTGGATTCCCATTTACTATCTTATGACTCACCTAGGATCACGAGCATCATGCCTAATAACCCAGATGCAACCGGAGAGCGTATCGAGTTTCGAGGGGCTAATTTTGGACCCTCTGGTACTGAAATTGCGGTCAAATTAGGCAATGTTACTTGCCTGGATTCTTTCATTAAGACCCCGCATAGTGTTATTACTTGCGAACTCCAAGCCGGGGTTGTCGGTCCTAAACGAATTGATATGGAGATTGGGGAGCGACTTAAATCATTTCCCGAGTGGTTGGAGTTAGTAGTTACTGAATGTAAGAGAGGATGGTATGGTCTGCAAGGTGAAACCTGTCTGTTTTGTGAGGAAGAAGAACCTGGTGCTGTGTGTCCTGGTGGGGAGAGGTATGATGACTTGACGTACTCCGAGGAGTCCTGGTGGAAAAGCGAGGATACTCCACCTTCTGATCGTTGCCACCCGGAAAGACAGGAACGCGAAAAGTGTCCGGTGCTGTTGCCATGTGAGCCCAACTTTGCTTGCACAGGCAATAACACATGCCATAAGTCCTATTCTGGCACTCGCTGCAGTGATTGCGCTGATGATTACTTCCGAATAGCAGGGCTATGCCAATCTTGTCCTGATCATGCCTGGCTATTGGGTGTCATGGTCGGTTTAGGTGTCATCGGGGTAGCTGTAGGAGGATATGTCATCAACTCCAAGGGGATCAGATTGGCGTCGTTTACTATTGGTGTTGATTACTTCCAAGTGTTGGCGTTATTTGCCAGAACCCGCGTCCGTTGGCCTGATGTTATGCAGAAGACACTTCAAGCGTTATCCTTCTTCAATTTGAATTTGGAGCTTGCTGCCCCTTCTTGTTGGATGTCGCCCCCACCATCGTTTGAAACTAAGTGGGTGGCCACAATGATGGTTCCTCTGCTTGCTTTCACTCTGTTGGCTATTCTGTATGTGGTACACTACCTGTACAAGCTGATTGTTTTGAAGAGACCAGCTCACTTGCGACATACCCATATTAACGCAATCATTGCAACAGCAGTTGTGATTATGTACGTGTTGTACATTTTCTTGACTCGGATGACATTGGACATCTTCAATTGCGCACCGACGAATCCGCCAGATGGCAACCTGTACATGGCTGGAATGACCGATATTGTTTGCGGTAAAAGTCCTGTGCATGTGAATTTGTTACTACCGATTGCCTCCATTTGCCTCGTGGTTTATGTGGGTGCATTCCCCATAGGATCTTATGTCTTGCTTCGAAGGAACAAAGAGCGGGTGAAACATGACCAAATTCTCCGGGCCCACGGGTATGGCTATACCCGACGGGAAAATCCCAACTACGTGTTCCGTCGTCGATACCAAAGGCTTTATCACTTGTTCAAACCTGGCAAATGGTATTGGGTACTTGTAATTTTGCTACGAAAGTTTATGATTGCTTTTACCTCTCTGATGTTCCGGGCCTCGCCTATCTACCAACTGGCTATGACTCTTCTCGTCATCTTTGCCTCGTATGTATTTCAGGTCAGACACCAGCCTTACATGAGCAGTGGTGATTTCGCAGATGTAGTCCGAGATCATGAGAAAAAGGTGCAAATGGGAGATAAGCTTCACATGCGGATCCAAAGTACGATCGACGATACCAAAGCTCGGAATATTAAGCAATCTAAGACGACTCATGGTTGGGAAAATCAAACGACGAAGATGCAACAAAAGCGCGGTAACTACTTGGTTTCTGAGAAAATAATTCAGTATTTGACGGATTTTAACACAGTGGAAGCAATTTTGTTGTCATCAGCCATATTGGTGAATCTCTTTGGTATCATGTTTCTTTCGTCCCGATTTGACGGAGAATCTATGGAATATTACCGAGGTGACTTCGAGACCCTCGGGATACTTTGTATGCTCATTGTTTCCCTGAGCTGCGCATATTTCGTGTTCGTCTTTACGTTTGAAATGCTTTCTACGTTTTATCCCGACACGGCATTGAGGTTGGCGTCTTCGTGCTCGTGTGGAGGACGGACGGTTACCGCAACAGCTTCTGACAAGGGGGCGAGGGTAAGAAAGGGCGCTCGCCCGTCCTTGAGCGGGAGACGTAGAAGCGCTGTCGTCACCCAAACCAATCCTTTGTCTGCTGCAGCAGCTGAGAAGAAAGCGGCTGGTGCCGAAGAACTTACAGACGCTGACATGATTAAACAGCTACAGAGTCAGCTCCAACAGGCTCGAGATGAAATTATTGAGCTGAAAAAGAGTCAAGACCAAGTATCCGTAAAGAATGCTTATGGTACAACGTACTCGAAGAGCAAGACAAAACGAGAATTCGGTCAATTTAGGAAACACACGAGCGGCAAAAGCCCTTCCAAGGCTACTCCTGGAATAAAAAGGCGAGTGAGTCGCCAAGTAGCGGTACCCCCCGGCGAAGGACTGCTTCCTCAGGATAGTGCAGAAGACGCAAGTCCTCAGTGAGTGTCTAGTCACAATGATTTACTCATTCTCCTCCCTCTTGAATGGTAAACATCTGTTGTATCGACACGCCCAACTGTCCATGCATCCATACACCGTATCTCTCTATTTGGCCGACTAAATACTGTCCGAGAGCACATTAGTTCTTCGGTTTTGGTGGGCTTCCTCTAATTGTGCGGTCTCTTCACGCTTCGCAAACGAGTGCACCGCAAGCGTTACTTTTAGGCTTCTACTTGGTGGCACTTTCGGTGGCATGCCGAGTTTTCCGAAGGCATATTCCGTAGGAATATAGACTTGAGCCTTTGAACCTCGCGGAATCCGTTGCAATGCTTCTTCGATTCCTGGAGATATGACCAGCATAACGTGTGCAAAAGTTTAAGCGTGTCCTGCTGTACGTTTTCGTACCTGGAAGGAGCGCATGGACTCCCAATAAACATTTTGCAGTCTCCTTCTTGTCAAAGCTGTTGGCAATAACTTCTTTCCTGGAACCGTCCACATCGCAAACCTGAGCCAGTTAGATAGGCACACGCGTGACTGGTACCGCCATAAATAGCTCACCTTCCCATGCTTACCGTAATTTCATAGTCAAAGTTGACCAAATCGCCCTTGGAAGCGCACTCCGTGTGCTCTCTGTAGCACATTCAGCGATGTCCATTATGAATGAAATGGCACTGGGAATTACTTCAATTTTTAAATGCAGTGGCGTACCCTTTTTCAATCACTTTGATTTGAATATGTTCCCCTGACCGAGCCGAGGTTCTGTATGAGCCTCGGGAGCTCTTTTTCTTTCTCAGAGACGCTTCCCGCGCCTGTATAGCAGTCTCACGCTTGGGATAGTCCTCCAACCTCTCAAAGTCTGGAACCAAGGGGGGCAATAACCGGTTCTCGCTGCTGCCAGTCGGCCGCTTTCCAGAGGACGACGAGAGTCCTCCCGCCGCAGCCATTGCACTTCTTCATACAGGGAAATGGACTCGTCCTGCCTGGTTTGCCCCGCCAGCGCTGAATTACTGCTATGTCTGTGTAACTAGTTTGTTGTAGCCCGTTGTTGCCTTGGACGTATTCACATTCACTCAACCAATTCACCGTGCAAGTACATACTCGTGCGAGTCTTACACAGCGGGATGTTATTTTCCCATCTCATCAAAGTCAATAGGAATCTTTCCTTTATGGAATACTTTAAACAATGCTTTCCTTCCTTCCTTCCTTGCTGCTTTGTTTAAGCAGTTGATTCACTGAGTTGAACTTCATACCGAACAATCATTGTGCTCAACAGCAAATTGGAAATAACAAAAAAGGTTTCCCGGGGGGGAAGGTAGGGAAGAGGAATGTACTCTGCGTGTGTTGGCTGTATTGATCAATTCACCAGTATATTGGTCCTTTAGGAGTCAATCCAGGTGTAGGTAAGTCGGTATGTTATCTCTCTCATGTATGTAGAGTCGTGGCGTGGAGAGAAACGGAAAATAGAGAAAGTGCAAGCGTGGGGACTGGGACCAGAGGGCGGTCTGTTTGTTTCAGTTGAGTACGGGGGAAGCTGTAGGGGACGGATGGTCCCTGACCTTTTTTGTTGTTTTCAGGGGGCCAGTATTCATGGCGTGTATGCTGTTATTCATGGCGTGTATAGCCTTGTCGTCACGTATATTAACTCTAATTGTCCTAATGCAGTGGAGCGAATACTCGTGCAAGCCTTAAACAGCGTGAAAAATGGGAAAAACATCCACACCCCGCGATCGTACGTGTGACTTTCATTCATTCACTTTTTCCTTTGAAAGAGTCCGTGTGTATGTGCATAGAATGGCACACGTATTTTGTTAATGTATACAGTCCCTGTGGAGAAGGAGTTGACCGTGAACCTGCACAAATGCCTCCATGGCATTGGGTTCAAGCGCCGTGCGCCCCGGGCCATCCGCGAAATCAAGAAGCAAGCCGAGAAGGAGATGAGGACCAAGGATGTGCGTGTTGATACAGATCTCAATAAATTCGTGTGGAGCAAAGGCATCCGCAACGTACCACGCCGCGTACGAGTGAAGTTTGTCCGCCAGCGAAATGACGATGAAGAAGCCAAAGAGAAAATGTTCACCATTGTCAAACACGTCGATGTGGAAGATTTCAAGGGATTGGCCACGGCCAAAACAAATGTAGCCGTCGATGAAGAAGACAGCGAGTAAAAAACACCTATTTATGGAACCCGAGTCAGAGAGCACCAGAAAAAGGTCATTATTCCACACGACGACCACATTGCAGCCCAAGAGAAGAGACACGGTCTGCCGGTTGCTTTCTTACTTTCGTTTATTCGCTTGCTTGTTCATTTGTTCGATGTAACTAATGCAAACGTCCAACATAGGCGTCTTAATGGACCTCTGTTGGTATGTTTGTTGGTTGCAACAAACGAGAAAGGAAAGAAAAAAAAAATATGCAGCACACGCAGTTTAGGATCCAACTCATATCTATGTATGTACCATCATTGTTTATGAATCGGCTACGCTCGTCGTAGCCGTTTCCTCCCAAGCGTGGTTCTTGCAGTCTTAAAAACCGATCCCACTAACTCTAGAGACTCCCCTTGATTCGGATTCTCATATTGTATTTTTAGAGAACTCTCTGGCTGAGTTAACTCCTGAGCTGTGCTATATGGTGTATGAAACCCAAGGCCACCCAAACTCAACCCAGAAATATCTGTACTTCCAGCTCGAAACCTAGGGTTATATTTGGGCGTCCATGCATCCGAAGGCTGTACTGGCCTCAATGCTTCGGGAAAGTCCAAAGAGCAGCAGCCCAATCCGTCCACCATTTGAATTCTCTCCGCATCTAGCGGAGCAAACATGAGCAGAATTGGGGTAATATCTTCTTTTGTCACACGAGGCGATGTGTCACAGTGCGTCTCGAAGTGCAACATTCCCGAATTGAACACTTGTAATACTAGCCCAATTCCAACACAATTCCAATGGGAAGGAAATGGGCTGTTTATTGTTCTCAGTCCTGATCCGGTGGTAAAGCATTCAACGTTGTCAATGTCGTTTGCTGATGCCATTAGGGCAACGGTTTGTCCATTCAACGTAGCGATAACCTGATCATGAGTTAAATTATCCGATACCGTATCTCCGAGATATCCAAGCGAGACGATTACATCCGATAACGGGACCGTATACAGATATGAAGAGCTGCGGGGGCTTCCATACATCCACTGAGCCGGTGTCGGAACCGGAAGTCCAGTAGTTCTGTCCTCCTGAGCAGCATACAATATTCTTGGCAAGCCAAGAGGCGTTTGCTGCAATCGAGGAATGCCCTGACCGGTAATCCAGTCAACTAGACAATCCTCCGTGGAGACCACTGATTGTGGAACGGAAGAGTTCTGACTGTGAAAAGGAGGGACCATGTAGTTCCACATTCGCAGCTTCCTTAACTCGACACTGCTCAAAGAGACGGGTTGGCAGGTAGTGCGTTCGACGATACCCTGTGAAACCTCGTTGCTTGCGGCGTTAGTAGGTGAAGGGCCTTCCGATGTATCTGGGGCAATGACAAAACATTCTATCAATGTGTTCGAAGGAGTTTGTCCGTCGCCTTTCGTTTCCTGTAAGCTTTTTCTCGACTGTAAAATACGCTCACACAGGTTCATCGTTATACAATGGCAGTAGTCTGGTTCGATTGCTTTCGTGAAAGGGGAAACTGCACGAAACTCGACAAGCTCGCAATCTTGGAATCGTTCAAGCCACCAATCAGCTCGCAATTCCGGGTCCTCGAACCCGATTACGCGACATCTGTGCTTCCCCCTTAGAACAGTTTGGAAAACGGTCTCGAATGTTGACACCAAAAGCTCGTAGCCCATTCCTTGGGTCCATCCCATCGTGTTGACGAGTATCAAGCCCCCTTGAGTAGTATCAATACCCATAGCGACGTGCTTTACTCCATCCAAGAACAACTGTAAAGCATTTTGGGGATTGGTCATGCCCACAAAAGAGCACCGATTAGGCGTCCTGATTTGCTCATATGAGGGTTTCAATAGCCAATCACCCGGTCGTAGGACATGCAAGGACACCATACCGGGAAGATAGAGTTCCGGCTGTCCCACATCAGCCTCTACCCAAAACACTGGTGTCCGATTTAAACTCAGATGCGCGTTAGCAATCAGTCTTAAGAAGGAACTTTTGCCCGAACCTTTTGATCCATAAACAAATCCACATGACAGCTGCTTTTGAACTGAGTTGCGCCCATTGTGTAGCGACACGCATTCCGAGACAACCGACGACCATTGTCTAGGTATCACAGTGCGCTTCCAATGAGCGATATGGGTTGTACTTTGAAGTACTTCCCGTTCCGGTGTTGACATGCTCACGCTACCACCGCCACACTGTTGGATAGCATTGCTCGCATGATTACAATGTGTTCGTAACTGAGTTGGTGAGAGTACTGCAATGGCAGTCTTGAGTTGCAGATCCTCGTTCAATGCCGTTTCGAGCGTGCTTAACTGGTCCCGTACTTGTGTCAAATGCGAGGAGTTCTCATCCTCCAAATTCCACGGAGAGAGCTCAAGGACTGCTCCATTTTCCACATGCTCTCCCGTCAATCTCTTGTACCTATCCAATAACAATTGAACGTTGTCGACATTTGCTTGTGCGTCCTCTTGCGGTTGCATCGAAACATCCACGTGATGAGACATCGGTCTGGCTCTCTCCGTCGACGTGGGTTGCCCATTCTTTGCTTGTGCTGCTGTAGCTGTGGTCCCCTCGAGTGTCAGCAAGTGGTATCGATCGAACAGACGCACATGTTGAACGAGTGCTGCTGGACCCCATACAGGCGCATGTAAGAGCGTCCACCCATCTTGTCTGCGTAGTACGCAGCCATTCACTACCACGACTGCTCCTTCGCCAGTATTATCGCCTCCTGCACATCGTATCCAACATCTCCCCAGGAGCCACAGATGAGAGGCCAGAGTGCTTTCGTCGGTCAATAGCACCAGCGTCGTCCCATCACTAGTACGCTTGGTATGGCATGCAAATGGATGCAGGATTCCATCTCCATCATCCGTATCCGCTTGCTTGCTAGAGGCACCCGTGCCATGAGCATCTTCTTCCGTACTACTCCCGCCCTCCTGGTGGTCATCAGCATGACCATGTACGTAGGATAGCGACGAGGAGGATAGAGAGGAGGAGGTCTGCCGCCGCCGTCTCTTTCTCGCCATGGCAGCAACATGTCCACGGACACTTACTATACTCGAACCCTCCTCTACCATACAAGACGAATACTTCCGGGCCGACGGACCGACGGTATGTGTGTACTGTATGTGCATTGCCATGCATGCGTGGATGTGGATTTCCGGTGCGAAATCCGGACCGGCCGGCGACAAGAGACGATGGACGGCAGATTGTTGCAAGAATGAACACTGTACGTGTAGCACCACATTTTTCATCCACTTTCCATCCATCAATCTATACATCCTTCATATCGATCCGTTTTTCGTCCACCCAATCTCTCTTCCTTACTGTTGCTAACGGCGGGGGTACACTGTACTGTAACTCCACGAAGCTGACGAAGGAGAACTTAAAGTTCCTACTGGTTCCTGGCGTACAGTATTGGATGCTCCAGACTGGAGAAGTCTGCCCTCTAAAGACTTACAGGAAAAGGCTAATGAAAAGGCATGCATCCAATGGGCTGCTGGTAGGTACTTGTACAAGACAGACGAACACATGTAGATACATGTATGTGGTACAAGTGAACCCAACGCTGAAGCATGGGTTTCTTACAACTTCAGATAACTCATGCATGCATGCAGTACCGTA
Organism: Halocafeteria seosinensis; assembly: GCA_001687465.1. Lineage (NCBI taxonomy): Eukaryota > Bigyra > Bicosoecida > Halocafeteria > Halocafeteria seosinensis. Next base: position 44,174 of record LVLI01000437.1, read on the forward strand.
TGAAATCACCGGCTACACAATGTACGGGTTGGAGGGCCCAGACTTATAGGACTTTGAAAGCTGTAAACACGATGACAAAAACACCCGAGTGCAGCGGTTCCACTGGTGAGTGTCACTGAGTGGTAAAGAAGAAGGAAGCCCCTTAACGGATGAGTACAGTAGATATCTACAATGGATCACCATTAGATACCTACTGAGTACGTCTTCTACTCGGTTCAACACGACCAATTCCTGTCTACCAGGTATCTTCGGCGCGTTACACTACCGAAGACCGAGACAATAGTGCGTACTCGACATTTGTTGTGCATACGGTGAGTATGTTAGTCCGGTACCGCAATATACGAGAATGGAAAGAGTCGGGGTATCTATGTCTGGTTGGTCAAAGCGGCAAGATCCAACAAGCTCACTTCTCTACTTTTTCCTGCTTCGGTACTATCTGGTTAGTAGCAATAGTTTGCTGTTGTCGAACTTTTAACAATGATTTAGAATTCTTCATAAGTATCCTTTCAATATGTACAGTGTGTGCTTGTAGCATTGCTGACGACAACAAAACTGTAGTGTTAGAACTCCGTATAGTCATCGCGGAATGATCAGGATATTCTTGAACTTACGGTAAGTGCAACCAGGCCAACTTGACACACACGTGACAGATAACCCACCGGCCGGGGAGTTGACCGCATCCTCTTAACGAGGAGCGGTACATGCGCCCGTGTCAAGCAGCGACGGGCCCGCTGTTCCTGCAGCCTTGCTGACATGCGCCGTGAGGGAACACAACACTTGACTGAGTCGGTGCGCTTCAGTAGCGCCTCCATCACTGTTACACTGTACAACTGGTACCAATCTCATACAGATGGCATGGATGTTGGAACCATGCAAATTCCATGCTTCCTGGCATTGTGCATCAGTCATGTGCGCCCTGTTCTGCTGCTTCGATGGCCTGTACGCTATTACTTTGGAGTGGCATGACGACGAGTGCACGCGCACGCGCGGACACACACTTCCGTTGAAGGTGGCGGCTGCGACCTGGGATGGCAGCCTGCGACTGTCTTGCTGGCGGCAAGGATCTAATAACCGATGTGTTGCAGCAGAATTTGCCCAACGTTTGTTGTTGTATATTCCCACCTTCATATTGAAAGCATTCTTGTTTGTATATGTACAGTAGTCAGTCGGTGGTAACGGACAGTTGGCTTTGTGCGTGCGTGCCGAGGAAGCCGGTGGGTTGGTTTGCTAAGACCACTGCTGATATTCATGCATTCGGGACGCTATTACGACTGCGTTGCTTTAAATTGTACGCGAAACGGAAAAGAGATAGAGAGAGAGTGCACCCTACACTACTGTATTCGTGCTTTGCAAGACTGTGTGTGCGTTTGTACACGAGACGGAAACGACAGCTGTTTGGGGGGGTCTTTCCCTCCAACAGTATACAGTACACTCCTTGCATACGCCTATCGACTGGAGGAGAAGAAGAAGAAGGGCGAAAGACAACGCCACTTCTACTCGCATTACGTTCAGTTCCTGTGCTCAGCTTCGAACAGACCACACCGGCTGCGGGTGGATAGTTGTCAACCGGCCGGGAGCCTTTCCCATTGGTAGATAGCGGCCCACCTACCTGGATGCCAACGCACGGTAAGTGAAGTCAAAGTTTGGATGGGTAGCTGTGTGGTAGCGGTCCATCCATCACGCATCTACAATGACCTGGTTTTGCGCAGAGATTCGAGATGGCAACGATTCCGCCCGCGTTTGACTTGAACTCGTTGCTTAATGCAATAAAGCAGCAATTCAATCTCCCCCATTGGTACGGATTGAGTCGTCAGCAGAGGATCGAGTTAGGTAAGCGACGTTTCAACACGATTTGTTTCTTTGTATCACGACCAAAAGGTCATTCATTTTCCCATCCCGCGACAGAGCAACAATCGTCTCACCCATGCACTGCATCTCGGGGTGATGGAACATCCCTTATTCAGCAATTCGACGTGTCCAGAAAGCGGGGCTTGCGGAATAGATATTTTGCGTGGTCGACGAACGATACAAATCAGTGGCGATGGAGACTGGAAGCCTACTGCACTAATGATTCAATAAATGCTTTGTGTGATGTGTTTGGGACGAATCCGCGCAAGTTTGATACCTGCAAGGGCACCGGTAATAATATGTGGCTTCCAATATATTCGGAATATGACCTATATTTAGCTTGCATGCTAGCATTCATCGACGGCAACTCACGAATAAAGTTCCGCGTTGTGGTGCTTTCAAAGGTCCTCTCGAGAAAAGTTGGCTCGCTTCCCTCTGGGGAAAGCGGTCTAGCCTTTCCTTATGCCCCTTCTTCTGGTAGTGCGAACCTTTCTTGTAATGTCGCCCAGTTGACCGGCTCAGAGCAGCTTTACAGGGAGATTACCGACTACAAATCCCACGAAACAAATGAGAAGCCGACGGGTATACATAATGTATCTTCGGGTACTCAAGTTGAGTCGCTGCGTACCTCTGCATCAAACATAGGCTCTGATACTTTGAGTCAACCTTCCCACGACCAGCCAGGGAGACGGCACGTGTCCCCGGTGTCGATGGAAGCAAATGAGGTTTATTCCACAGAGGGTTTGTCTAATCAATCTGCAGCTGGGGGTAACGTTCACCCAGTTCCAACCGAAGCTCAGAGGCGGGAGCCCTCCAGGTCGGGTCGTCGTCCGTCTCGACAGCTTACCGTTGAGGATGCTATGCATAGAAGCAGGCGCGATTCAGAAGGAAGTTCTGATATTGAGGCAGATGTGAGGACGTTAAATGACGTTAACAATGATTTGGGCCTGGATGAGTCCCCCGATAAAAAAGCGAAGCCTATCAGTGTCGATATGGCCGGTAAGGAGAAGTCTTTGTTTGGGCCCATTCCAAGCTTTGTTCTCTCTCCTGACGCAAAACAACGAATGTTGCTACAACAGAAGGACTCACAATTACAAGGAATGACCCGTGCCAAATCCCAGCTTCTGACGCAGATAGACAGGTCGCTGTCGGTCGAAGATGGTCGTGGGGAACCTGATTTGAACAAGAAGCTAACGAGGAATGCGTCGTGGGGTTCGCTTCGTTATGCTGCCAAGGCGGTCATGAGACCAGTTTCGAGAAAGAAAAAGAGCAACACAGAAACGGACAGAACCGCCGGATCGGGCATCGCCAACAGATCTTCTTGTCGACGTTTCTCACGTCTCTCTTTAGACACTGAGAACAACGATGATGATAGTGGCGTAGCAACCTCTCCAAAGCCTGCGGATGAGACTCATTCCGCAGATCATAGTTCTTACAGCTTTGTGCCGCCAAATGCAACGGATCGTTGTTGGACGACTGAAGCTGATCGTCATTCATCTCTTGGAGGAGCTACAGCGAAAGTTGCTACAACTGCTGTCCCACAGACCCCCGGTTCGCCTTTTCCCGACCTTTTCGAACCTGATGCACCCAGTAATGTCCCTGTTTTCGAGCATTCCGCCAATGAAGCCGCTGAAAGTTTAGAGCTGCGCAATATGCCTACTGTTCAACAAGCCTCTGCGCTGTGTCAGCATTTTCACAAGGAAACACTTGAGACGACTCCTGCGCAAGAAAAGGAAATGACCCCAGAGTCTTTCAGCGAGCAGACTCTAGGGGATAGACCTATGGATAGCGTATCTGACACGGAAGAGAAGTTAAATGCAACTGATTCCTACAAGGCTCGTGTATCGTATGTATCCTCGGAAAATGCTTCCAGCGCGCGACATGGACACCAAGTTAGAATTAGGCAAAATGTTGCCGGACCAATAATGGACCATCCTGAAGAGAACGTCAAAGAGTATAGCGATGAGCGCAACATGTTCGGTGGTTTAAGTGGACATCCTGTACACATATCTCTTTCAGAAAGCACTGGGGGTGATGTGTTGTGTTGGCCGGGTCGTCAGTCTCGAGAGGTTTTGCCTACTCCAACGGCCCCCAACACTGACGCGGCTACAGAGGGATCTAGTTCACCGATGCCGGTACGCACGGTGTCAACAAACAACAGTGGTTTTGTCGCATCTCGGCCTGTTCGATACAGCAGACCACGAGACGACGGCGACACCAGGGAAAAAGCAGAAATTTCAGAACCCTTTCTCGGGTTAGTTGAACAAAGTAACCTGCTCTCCGCCAGCGAGCGGCCCGCATATCCTGCCCCTAAGCGACTGAAAGTGAAGGCGACAAAGTCCCGATTAAGCAGCTCCGGCAAGAGTCAAAACGTAGCTGCTCCTTACTTACACAAACAACGGGGACACGATCATTTGCATTCTCTTGACCAACGGAAACAATCCGAAGGACATCTGCCTGAAGGCCAAGTTTCCCCAGAAACCAGTGACGTACCAGAGTCCTCCATGGTGCGTCCCTGGTCGCCTGAATCCCGAGGCCAGGAAAGGCAGCAGTTAGTCCTACGAAAACCGCAATCGAGACGGAAATTAACTGCTATTCGGTTAGGTGCAGCGCAACCTGCTCCGGAGCCAGATGCCCCTGCGGTACCCAAATTCGAAAATCGCGTATATTCCACAACGCAGACGAAACACAAACGAGATGGCACCAACGGTATCAAGCGTAAACCTACCTGTGGAAACACTGGCACGCATGCGACATCTAATGAACGAGAAGCCCCTGGTGCTTGTGATAGGAGCTTACAGGTTGCATCAATGCAGTGGCAAGTAACACACACTGACGAGAAAAATAATGTTGTTTCCCGAGCACACGAGGCTGCTTCCAAGCCTGCACAAGTCGACCACCCCAGCGCTGGTGCCTCATTACATCCTAGTGCCTCTGAGGCGGAAACGGATACCGGCAACAAAGGGGATACGAAGTCCATCGCAGTTCATCAAACTCATTATGAAGAAGTTCCTGCAGTTCCTGCTGCAGAAACGTCAACACAAGAGGATAATGTCAAGCAAAATGGAAGTACTCAGGATTGGCACCAGCTGTCTCGGTTGGCGAGGCCTGAAGGAAAACACCCGACTTTGACAAGAAAGGTTACTCCTGAGAAACTTTTAGGATTGCCTCATCTTGTTTCGAAGAACGGTGGCAATCCTTCAGATCTAAAAGAAGACGTTATAGAGTACGAGTATGCGGCAGATGGAGAAAAACTCCCCATATCCACAGTTACGAATGAGTCCTCCCCGGGTTTTTCCTCGCCGATCCGATCGCAGCATGCTGCAGCAGCCCATGATTTAGAACGCGTTGCACATGAATTTGCACAAGGTGTTGGTACGGAGAGTGCGGAGGAAGCAGACGCAAAGCACACTGACGACATCCGGGGAACGATGCAGACTCTCGAGTTCGACATACCTGATCAACCAAAAGAAAGCTCCAAAGCAAGCGGAGAAGGGGAAGCGTTGTCATACTCTTTAGGGGGTCAAATGTGTGGGGTTGGCGTGATGAGACAGAACAAAGAGCGTGCCAGTACTGATACAAGGAAACGTACCTCGAAAAACCCGGCTGGCCTGTACCACTTTCTAGGAGAGCAACCAATGGAGAGGATTTATCAGAAGGCAGCGGACCGAGTAACACAGGAAACACATGAAAACCCGCAGGCTAAGGTAGACAACACTGTCACTTATGAAGAGTATCCAAGCAAGAAGCGGGGCGGAGACGTTCGTTTCGAACACATCAAGAAGAGGACTGCAGAAGGGAAGATGTTTTTCTCCCAAACGTCTGCTAGTTCTAGGTCATATCGTAGCCGCTTCCCTCAAACAGGTTTATCGGCGTCACAAGCTCAATATTCTCTTGCTCGTCAACTTGAGTCCGCGGATGAAGAACCTAACGGTGATTCACATCAGCGTCCCAAATTTTCGCTCCGGAAAGTACGAGGAAACATTGTGAAGACACCAGGGTGACACCATCTCCCAGTCGATCCGGGCATGATGCAGATCTTGTCACATGGACAGGGTTGCGTGCCACGTTGCGCAACGTGAAACGTTCAACAAGAGAAGGATGTACTGTGGTATGACTCAGATCACGCGGTTCGCTCACCTGTCAGGCACAAAAAGCTGCTGCACCACGCACTAGGGTACACCACAACCATACGGTAATACATCAAAAAGGCTGTTTTTGTTGGAAAAGTACCTTCCTTAATGACAAACCCCTACTTTACAGCCATTTGTTTCACCACTACTGCTTTAGAAGTGTATCGATTCTAGGCTATGCAGGTTCGAGATACGAACAATGGCCACGGTTGGATTAAGGTCTTCAAGAGTGCAACCTCGGAACGCGTATTGCGTAACACTAAGTGGACGCGACGATTGACAACCACGTTCAATATCAGTGGCATTAGCAGTGATCGGTCCTGAGAGGAGTTTTGATGCATCCCATTGCTCCTGAAAGTATTTAGGCTTCGTTTTAAGATAACGACGGATAAAACGGCGATGACAAGCCGCCGTCACCTCCTGCCAAGTCTCCGAACCAATTCCAAGGTCTGGCACTGTCGGGAGATCGCTAAGGCGGTCATATAGAACATCAAAAACAATGACAGCGGCGTCTGACTCCTGCTCGCATACTCTTCGATACGCACATTGGAGGGCGTAGGTCAGATTTGGGGACGTGTAAAATGCCTGACCAAAATCTGAGCCACTAGTGAAGCAATCTGGCTCTATTCCATCTCTACAAATCTTGTCCGCCGACCAAATGTCTGTACCGTGGAAGAGGCGTACGCAACCACGAGGAAGGAGATCCAAAACGTTTTTTTCCATGGCAGTTGCGAGATCCTCAGTGTTTCCTTTTCTCTTTGTAGTCTTTTTCCGTGCGTCAATAACTGATATACAAACGCTCTGTCCACCGACGTTTTCCTGCGCGGAGGCATGTTGTTGGTTAGAAATTCTGTCGCCTGCAAGACAGCATGAAGCTACCGTCGGGCCGGAAGGGGGAAGTAGAGCATCCCTAAGCATCGAAAACAAACTAAAGCCAGGACTTCCATAGTTTTTCCAAAAATTAAGTATGTTCCTCCACTTGTTGGCTTGCCAGTCAAGACTTTGCACCTTCGAGAAGATAAACTCATCGTTGGGTTCTCCATCTGATAAAGCTGTGGTAAGCGTTCGTATAGCACCATCTACAAACGTACGCACCACAAACTCCGGAGACTGAGACGGGTCCAAACGAAAAATAGCTCGTAAAAATGACTGTTTTCCAGAGTGGGAAAATAGCGGGAACACTCGACTGATGGTGGGGGCGACCGGTGGAATTTCTATAGACCCTTCTATCCTCATGCTGCGTCCGTATTGCGTAAAGAATTGAGATAAATGTTGTTCAGCCTTCTTATGCAGGGTTTTGTTCCAAGTCAGTAAAATGAAATTTGCATCTTTCAATGCTACAGCTGTCTCACTGTAATAAGTAATGCAAGGCAAACGTCTCTCGAGAGTCATCGCGGCGAATCTGCTCCATAACTCGGGGTCAAACTGTCCGCGAGGACCTAACACACGTGTTAGATCAACCTCATTGTTCTTCGACGAGGACAAAAACATAAATCTATATGGTAAAAGCCATTCGTGACATCGCCGTAGATGGAGTACTTGAGCAACTGTATAGGCAAAGTGGGCTGCCGCCGCAGCATTTTCCAATTCTGGGCATTTATAAACAGTTACGTAAACTTCATCTCCTTCAGAAGGGACATTAATAGACGGGTCCTGATCATACTGGCTTGATAAAGAGGTGATGGTTTTAGTAAAAGGCGGTTTGTGGTCTGGGTTCAGTCGCTGACTGAAATACGCCTCCACTGCAGCCGCTCCTAACTCGTCTCTTTTGAACTCTGTTGCAAGTTCTTCAGCATCCTCTTGAGATGAAGCGACGTTGCTAAAGTACAGCATCTCAGAACCCACAGTGACCTTAACAAATACTGCATCATCCACGATCAGACGGTGTAGACGAGGTAAAGAAACTGCAGACTCATATCGCTCAAGTGCGGCAGAACGAGCTGCTTTTTCAAGTTCAAACAGTCGCTCCTTATCCTTACAAAACGAAGCCACTACGTAAGACTTGATTTGTTCACGTGATAGCCTCAGAAGCCCGGTTAGCACAGAGTCAGTTTCGATGTTTGATGACTCCCCAGGCATGGTGCTGCCTTCGTTGACTGTACTTCTGCCTCCGAACTGCTGCAAAAACTCTAGGTCACCTGTGTCAAGGACATCGCTACCGTTAGCGTGTCGTTCAACAACGTCAGCGTATACGATAACGCTCCACATTAGGGATACTATTACTGGAGAAGGTAGAGGAAACAAACGAAGTTTTTTTTCTTTTTTTTTTTCTTTTTTGTTTTCTCTCTGCAAGAACAGCGATTTTAAAATGTGTCAATCCTGGCAAGCGTCCGGTTTTCTTGAACACTGCAGGTCTCTTGGTGTAGTAGAAAACTCAGACTTCTGTATCGGGCTGCTGGATGACCTGCTTTTTTGGTTTTTTGGTACCGCCACGACACTTTTTCGCTTTTTGTTGATTTCCCCCTTTTATTCAGTGTCAGTATAGAGTATCCGTATGGCGCTCTCGTGCAACAACAGAACTATCAATTCAGCTACAAACGTACAAACAAGAACCGGTCAACTGCCCCAGGGGGACCTACAAAAAGAAATCGGACAAAGTATCCCGATGCTCAGTACCGGTATTCCGCACACACACACACAAATCCCGGGATGCGCTGTGAGTATCCCGGCGCCCTATCCGCAAATTCAACACCCTGCTTCTGAGAGCTCCCTCTGCTTGCAATTTGATAGATATAGCACTTGGGACAGGTTTGAATCTTTCGTGTATCATCTTCTGAATGTTGCAGAATTTGCAAAAGTGCTTTTTCGCGGGACTCCCGTCGGAGAAGCCGTTGATGGTGCTCGACTAAGTGCTGGTGGTCGATCAATGATGTCTGAATATCGACAAGGCCCCGTACTCTTGGATTCGTGCAATAGGATAAAACATGCCGCCAGACCTCTATTCGCTGCTGAACATACATCAAAGGTTGGCTGCAACAGGGACATTGTGGACATGCACTAGACCGGTACTTGCCTAACTGGGCGCTCAAGGATAGTCTACAACTTTCCACACCTCGTCCATTGCGACGTTTAAAGCCATCGTGATCAAAAAGCGGACTTACCAAAGGCGTTCAAACTTTCCAAGCGTACAGTATTGCAGTATCCTCAGCCGCTATCAACTCCACTGTTTTGAGATTGCATTTTCTGACCGACGTTCAAAAACAGGTTGCGACCTGGTGTGGCTCCGGTGTGGGCCCCCATGGGGCCCATGCCCACACCACCCGGCTACCCCCGCACGGTGCCGCACCAGACACCACCCGCCACACCAGTCGGTCTCTGCTACAACCTGTGCAGTGTGATCCGGGCGGAGAGCCCGGTCCGATTTGCCAGGCCTCAGTTTTGTTTCTGGTTCAATAGACTCTATTGGCGTTGATGTGTAGCAGTTCGATCGTGGTGTGTAAAACCAAGACAGTGTGTTATTTTGTTTTTTTCTGCTGTTGCCTAACCTTATTATATTATACCTTGCATAACAGGAACCTTTTTTTCTGTTTTCTTTGTTTCCTTTTTGTTTGGGCTTTATACACAAGAGAATGGCGGATAATCAAGCATCCGCTTGCCAGGGAAACAATGGACCTGCTGATGAAACTGCTCCTGGCGGGCCCATGGATGATCCTGGGAAAAATAGACCGGCTTCTATTTCTCCCAATGAGTCTGATACCAAACGCAGCGAAACACAAGGCGACAGCAAGCATCACCAAGGGGAACAGCAAAATGAACGCCAAAGCTCCCCCGACAAGGACGAAAAAGGGGATTCTCTGAAACACCGGCTACTCGAATGGTTGGACGATTACATCCAACGCAAGGAATTGACGGTGTCTGATGCCTGGAAACAGCGCATCCAGAAAGAGATCGAGGAAAGCCAGGATTTTAGCGAACACCCTTTTGATAGCAAAGACGAGCTCAAGAACGCGTGTGTCGTCAAGATGTCTCCCGACGACGCTACCGCCGTCGTAACCTATATTGGAGGGGCCATGTATGCGTGGTTGCAAAGGCAGGGAGCTGGTAAGTGGGAGCATCTTACAGTGGTTACCAATAATACGCACAAGAAGGGATGGAACAGGGTGTTCTGATGTAGCCAAATTACGCGGAAACAATGATATCCTTTGCAAGTAAAGGGATGGGCAGCTAAGGGGTTCGATCCCTACACACTTACCTTTTCTGTCGCGCCGGTGTGCCTTCTCCTGCTTCAAGACAGGGTGATGTCCTCATGGTGTGCGTCGCACGAGCCAACCTGAAATCGCTGACCCAGAGAAAAGTAGCAAAGGCTGATATCACCGTAGCAAGTAAAGTGTGTTGAGGCAGATCTGAGTGAATCAGGCCTGCCAAATGCATATGCAAACGACGTCAGTTAACGCGCGTAGCTTTAAGACAATTACCCAATGCACATCGTTGTCAAACTTCGTTGCACTAAAGCGCGAGTCGTCTCCGAAATCTGAGTGATTGTGAGGCAGGAGCTCATTTCCGAGTTAATCTCTCACCAGTCCGACTGAATTGGCCTCGCTCACCACTACATACAAGGGCACAACATTGGGATGAGTTATAGATACGCAGGGCTAGCATTCCAGGAGAGTCGCCGCCGGCAACCAAGGGCAGCGTCTGTAAGAACTGAAGCCAAACATTACGTCTCACTGCTGCTACAGGTGTCGCCATTGTTACTGCTACTAAGTCGCCGACACCGCATCATAGTCCACCCATTCCGGGAAAGCTATAAGCGGGCTAGACCTACTGTTGGTGCTACTCGAGGACGAGGCTACATCTGTTCATTTGACGTTTCTCCCGTGGCTTTTTAATTCGCAGAATTATTTGCATCAGTCCGAAAATAACCCGTGGACACAGTGAGGGTTGGACGCTACAGTCTGCAACTACTGAGTCCAACAAAGCCGAGCTTCATGTGCCTTCCAGATAAGTTGAAAGGCTCAGTGCGGATGAGCTTGTATCATATGCATTAATTAAGAGTCAGAAGTGCTGTTGGGTACATACTTAATTTAGGTAAGATTGTTAAACTTTGAGTCCCGCTACTGCAAAAAATTTCACTCATTAACTATATTGGGCTACGCCTCCACATTTCTCTTGATTCATTCCTTAAAATGCTTTGCCAAACATCTTCAATTTTTTACCGTGCGCTTGGGTCTTTGAGCAGGCAGTACAAAGTACTACTTTGGTTTCCATCAATGATGCCAAGACTCCACTAATCCTTCGGAAGCTTGCTCGCCGGTTGAGGACGGAGTGATAGGGGGTCTACGACAACCTGGCAGACTCTGTGTTTCCTATTCCATCCAAGCATTAAAGCGCGTTTCAAGCATGAAGAACCGTCAGCCGAAGGAAGACTGCGCCGTCTGAGAACAACAACGTGGTGTGTATGGGAGGATAATAATTGTTAAGGAAATTCATAGGTAGCAGAAACTGCACCAAGGAGCGAGAGCGGTTCAAAAACAAGCCGAAAGAGACATGCCCGAGAGAAGAACGCCTTCACTAGCCGAAAGTATTGTTCGATTGCTTAGCTAGGCTGCATGATTTGGCTGTCCGCACCGTACAGGCTCTGAGCTATTGCTAGATCCGCGATGCGTAACGGCTTCTCACTTGCGATATAAGTTTCCAATCGAGACACTGACGTGGCCACCTTCTTATGGGAGAATGAAACTCCTAGCGCATGGAAAGGGGTCTCTGGCTTACGGACTGCAAAGTACGAGTAGCCATATTTCGTCACTCACGACGGTTATGTTGGTGACATTGTTTTTCGGTTGCATTCCTATGAACGAGGTAGTAGCAGCAACAGATTTACGACCTGCGATTCTAAATGGTGACGAATCCTGCTTTCACTATAGTGCGGATGAAAACCAGTTTGAAATGAATTGTAGTGTGTTGGCTTGGGGTGATCATGGCTATACGAACCAAGACTACATCTCGTTGGATGCGCATGAGATATTTGATGGTGGTCGGCAAAATGGGAACTTTATAGATCTAAACGGAATAACAAATTTCGAAGGATTGTTTACTATACTGGGTAGTGTTGCATCATTTGATCAAGCTCCCTTGATTCGGAATGTTGATGTGAGGAATGGGAAAACTGCATGGCGAGGTGGATTTATTGTCCAATCACAGCAGAAATTCTTTATCATAGATTCATGTCGTTCATCAGGAGATATTGCTGGTAGCCAAGGTGGTGGTATATGTGGTTGGCGAAGTGGTCATGATCATGGTCAAATCAAGATATCGAATTCGTATTCGACAGGGAGGATACTGGGTAATTGGGTAGGTGGTATTGCAGGAAATGAAGTAGGATTCAATCATGGGATTGTCAATATCACGGATTGTTCTTCCACTGGGACTATTGAAGGACAAGAATCAGGTGGTATTTGTGGACATGCTGCTGGTATAAGCAATGGTCAAGTGTATATAACTCGTTCCTATTCCACAGGAGATATCATTCCTAGTGGTCAATATGGTGGTGGTATTGTGGGTGGTGATGCTGGTCGTAGCAATGGATTCGTGTATATCAAGGAATGTTATAGTATGGGACAAATATCTGCAGATCATAGTGGAGGAATGAGTGGAGGGGATACAGCAGAAAATGAGGGTGAAGTACATATCATAGATCGTTATACACGAGGAGATATTAGTGGCACCCAAACAGGAGGTATTACAGGAGACCATACAGGAGGCTGCAGCTCAGTGTCTACAGGGGACGTATACATCACAAATACATATGCATCAGGTGCAGTCACGGGTACGGATGTTGGGGGTATTATAGGACAAATAGAAAATGGTGCAAGTGGTACTATTCACGTGAAATATTCGGTATACAATGGAAATGAAGGAGCAGCGTCGATCGTAGGAGTGGATGATGGAACTAAGCTCGTCGAGACAGACAATTCAGATAATTTGACCGATATACAGGGACAACTGTATCAACTGGGAGGGTGGTCTGAGGACGTATGGGCTTTAGATAGAGGACAAAGTGACGACGACGAAGAAGAGAATCTGCTGCCAATTCTACGCTTTCAATTGGTACCACCGTCATCTCCTACTCCTTCACCGACGTCGACGCCATCAGCGACAACGACAAGGTCGGAGACTCCTTCAAGCAGCTTAACCTCCTCTGCGAGCGCCACCCCATCGTCATCGTCCTCGTCCTCGCACAGCCAAACGAGGACTCCAACTGGAACGGTAAGCTCCACCCCAACTTTGACACCAACCCACAGTTCCACTCTCACGTCGACGGCCACCAGATCGGAGAGTCCGTCAAGGACTGCACTTGCTACACCTACTTGGACATCTACTAGCTCGGCTTCATTTTCTACCACTAGTTCTCCGACTATGACAGGAACGTCATCGTCGAGCTCAACTCCAACACGAAGCTCCATGCCGACAACTTCTGAAACAAATAGCGCTTCGGTTACTGGTAAACCAAAGGAATATACTGACGGGGTCATTGTACTGCCTGCTCAACGACGCAAGCGCACCGTTAAAGGCTGAAGATGTTTGGCAAAGCATTTCAAGGAATGAATCAAGAGAAATGTGGAGGCGTAGCTAAATACAGTTAATGGGTGATATTTGTTGTCGTAATTTACTGAACATAGAGGACTCCAAGGTTCGTTTCACCGTTACGAATCATAGCGTTACACATCGCGGATCTAGCAATAGCTCAGAGCCTGTACGGTGCGGACAGCCAAATCATGCAGCCTAGCTAAGCAATCGAACAATACTTTCGGCTAGTGAAGGCGTTCTTCTCTCGGGCATGTCTCTTTCGGCTTGTTTTTGAACCGCTCTCGCTCCTTGGTGCAGTTTCTGCTACCTATGAATTTCCTTAACAATTATTATCCTCCCATACACACC
>LVLI01000438.1:0-12219 GCA_001687465.1 Halocafeteria seosinensis
GAATTAGCGCATCTGCCGTTGCTTAGCGGGGCTGTCAAGCTCCTGATCCCATTCCCTGCTTGTTCTGCTATACCGGAAAGAGTATTCAGCGTCGGAGGTTGGACGCAGAGTTCTGGAAGACAGCGAATGCATGCCGGTACTCTCAACAATGTCCTTGTCCTTCGACGTTTCTGGCTTGGATGGCTTAACTGTAGTAAAAGGCTTCCAGAATCGCCTACAAAGGAGGGTCAATTGTTGTTGTTTGGTCAATTAGACGTCGCAGGATGTAACAATGATGCGGATGAGAATCCCATTGAGAAAGCTGAGACCGAGACTCTGTCTGTGGGCGCTGAGGAGAGATTGAGCTCGCCTGAGGGCCAGTTCCAACTAGAAGTTCCACATATTCCCATTTTTTATCAATGAAACATCGTTTACCATTACAATATGAGCTTTATTAGGTCCTAATACCCCTTGGAAGACAAATTTGTGAAAGTGGGGTGGGCACAGGCACAGGGCACGAGGCACGGACCCCGTGTGCCGTGAAAAATGGCCGGGCACGCGCAGGGGTCGTGTGCCACCGACGTGCCCCAACACTGGGGAATTTCACAGGGGGAAATGAAAAATGTGCACATTTTGCTTTTTTGTTGTTTTTCCACAGGGGACTACGTCAGGCGGAATAGATGACAATCGTTGCCACTCGGGTTTGATCAGTAACCTAGGTCTTTCATCCCTAGGCAATAGCTCGGTAAACCTTCGGTTTCCCTCGAATTTTTTTCCGCATTATTGGGACAGGATAGTGTTTATGCGTTCTTTTTTTTTTTTTTTTTTTGGAACAGGCGTCACTACGGCTTACGGTTAAGCAACTTTTCAAATTAGTTGAAGTAACTCGGTTTGGAATTCAATTGCAGTATACGGCATCTTTGTCTTCATAGAGTGCTGTACACCCATACAGTCAAAGGAGCACTGCTCAAGAACATAATATCACAAAGGTATAATGGTATAGTATGGGAACCACTAGTGGCCGTTTGACGAGAGGCCGACTTCCATCTATGAGTGTTACAACAACGTATAAATGGCAAAACAAGCTTCTTCAGCATTTTGACATTTGTTTCCACTTTCCCACTGACTTGGTAGCTGCGGTAATATGCATACATCCACGAGATTTGAGAACTCGTTTTGAATCATCTACTGACACGATATATCGGCTTCACTGATCATCTTTTTCGTCAGAACCGACATCATCGTAGATTTCATTACACTGCTCGAACCTTATCATCATCACTTTTCCTACTTCTTTACAACATTCCAGACTTCGAATTTTTGAAGCGACATTTGATAGGCTAGGAAAGCGTTCAAATAAATATAATTCGGTAATGTGGTCACTAAGCGGATACCAGAGGACTGGTAAACTACTTGGGTCCTTGTTTCAAGGGGCCGCATTCGAATCTTGCTATTTACGCGCGTTTATTACCGAAGGCTTGCCTGGGTGCGGGGTCCAGGTAAGCACCGCCTAGCCGAAGTTCCAAGGCTTGGCCCAAGCCTGTCGCCCTCTGGACACGCCCCTGGTCTGCCGCTGAACTCTTCATGTAGGGATATCCGGGTATCAACCTTGCATCCGGCGTGAAGGTTCAACTGTTGGTGCAGACCAGGAATTTCAAAGGCATGAACATGTCAAATTACTTCCAAGCTTGTTTAGCGCCTCCCTACTCTGACGCCACCAGGTTAGCCCGTGGCGACGGTACACTTGTACCCTTTCCCTCAGCTTACGCACAACGGTAGCCCTCCACTTGAAGTGATAAGTTGTCACGATGGTTGGGTAACCATGGAGGGGCGAACTCGCTACTATATCATGATATCCTCCAGACTTGGGCCGATAACGCAGATCGTGCAAAACTATCTTCGTGTGAAACCTCCGCTTGATATGTGAACGAGCAATATCAGTTTGGCAAGGATATTCGCTGAAAACATCATTGAGGGTGTTACCGGTGAACGGAACTAGGGAGCAGTTTCGAGCAATACGGTCTTGCCACTCGCTACGAACGTGTGTGAAATTCTGCCGGGTCAGAACGTGAGTAACTTCTCGCAAATTTAACTTCTCGCAACCAAGATGGGCAATTTTCGAGAAAGAATGAAATTCGTCTGCGTCGGCGTGCATTACCCACTGGGGTTTTTCTAGGCTTCTATCCAATGACTCCAGCAAACTTAAATAGTTTTCCAGCTTCGTTTTTGAAGTAAACGTCCCATTAAATACCATTGGGCGAATGAAGAGAGAATGAGCGTATCGAATCAGCTCTTGGAGATCCTCGCTGACCAATGTATCCGTAGGATCAACATGTAGATACACATGGAAATTTCCCGGTCGAACACCCATGACCATTCGATAATACTGAAGAAATGGTTTGAAAAGCTCCCGATCATGCCGTACCGACACGGTGGAAATGAGATGCACACCTCCTACGAACCCATCCAAGGTTGAACCTGACTGTCGTGTCGTATTTCTTCCGATGAGGTTAGAACGCGTCAAGGACGCGTATCTCCATCGATCAAGGGCCCGCGTAACTGGATGATACTCCATCAACAGAAGCAGCACCACCACCAAAGCTAGTGTTAAAGGTAGCATTCCTGGCAACGTACTGACGAAACTCCCGCTGAAACAATGAGAATCAACGAATGAATGGCAAGAACGAACTTACTGTTGACACAGGATAACATCGTTAGACGATCACGAAGGGATCCAGGTGCGTTGAAACTCCTCATATCGAACGGATCCGGATATTGTTTCTGATGCTAGCCCGCTGAAGGTTGGCGTACAAGGCCCCACGCACGTACAAGCCCGCTGAAGGTTGGCGTACAAGGCCCCACGTTTATCTTCCCAACCAGGGTCCGGTGACTTTCGGGGCAGGTTTTTCACACATTTTCTGGGTGTGCGAAAGTCGATTTGGAGTTGACCGTTATATTGTGGTATTTTATGCCGTTCCACGCTATGAAGATGCACACAAGCAATAATACAATTACAAATTATCCATCTGCGCCGTCATTGCTCCCAAACGCAGATAACTGAGCACCCCACCAAATGCGGAATCTGCGCGAGCTTGGCGGAGGATTTCGATTGTTTCTTTCTTCCTTCCTCCTCAAAGAAGTCAGCAAAAGCTTTAAGCGAATTAGCTTCATTTGTGTATCTTGTTTTGTTTTCTCACGGACTGAGTGTAACAATGATTTACACAGTCAACAGTATTTCTAGAAAACGTGTGCTAGTATTTAATCACGTCCAAAAACATTTATAGACCCTTCAATAGCACTTATTCCGGATCCCGGGACATCAACCCGGTCCGCGCGGTTCCACGTCCGGAGGAACGCACTTGTGCCGGCGGGTGCAAAAAACTCATCTTTGACGCGACGCCACACAAGGATCGACGGCTTGGTTGGCTGGCTTTCGCCTTGGGGGTGACCTGGATGGCTTGGGCGGGCAGCCCCAAGCCAAACCCAAGCCAGGTGGCAAGTTTTTGAACCGCCACATCCAAATTCAAACAGTGCCCACTGCACAGCTTGTATCAAATCAACATCTGAGGTTCATACTAGAGCTTCTTAGTTGATATAGAAGACGGGGTTTGCTCGTCCTATTAAATCACTTGCAAATGCGTGTGCACACAACGACTAACAACGACCAATCGTCCCTTAGTGGACGAAGTATGGAAAGTTGTGGCAAAGCCCAAAGACGCGAATACTACAGTGCAATGCCCCTTCGAATACAAAGACCAAGCGGAAAGATGCAGGGAGACAATTAAGGTTTTGAACCACTCAGGCCAAACACTGAAACGGCACTTCGACAGGTGCCATTCGAATTGGCTCAAAGAAATGATGCTTTTTCGCTACGAGAAACTAGGTCGTCTCGATGAAGAAACTGTAGAACAGGAGGACGACGAAAGTTAATGAACATAGCCGACTAACAACAGTGAAACAAGTTGTACCCAGGCTGGCACAAAAAGTTACATAGGTTCGGGTTACGTGGGAGGGGTATGCAACCTGGCCCGGAGCCACGTGGGCAATATGTTATTTCAACTTCCCGTTTTTCCGTATTTTCGATCTATTTGTACAGTAAAAACGCCACCACAACAATCTATACTCTTCAGTGTTTTACTTCATGCATGTACCGTTGACTTATATGCCCGTTGTGGGGGACAGTTTACTCCGTGTCTTCATCGGGGCGGACGAAGGCGTAGCACCGATAGTACGATACTGTACGAATGCGCCATATCCAGGGCTGTTGGAATGGCATCCCCACTTCCCCAACTGGGGATGCCGTCCCCATCCCGTATCCCCAGGGGAAGAAATCCCGAATGGGGATCCCCAATGTGGAGAATATAAAACTCCAATAATGAATGTATTGACATGCGATACGTCATTGCGCATATCCATTGTATAATTATAGAGGCCGACAATCTCAAATATGATAAAATACACCATTATCTATACTGACGAAGATAGTGGCCGTTAAAGTTCGCACGCGTTGAGTTCACCCGACAACGTAGCGACAGTGTAACCAATGTCTCCTCAATGTTTTTTACTCTGTCATCTTTCTTCCTAGTACTCAATGCGAGCACCCCTTTGCTGAATAGTACAACAAGCGAAGCCATCGGCTTCCTTCCCGCGCCAAAATGGCTGAGCAAACATGTATACAATATACACTTTCCTTGACGAAACCAGTAGACGGTCCTCTTTAAAATTATTACTAATACTCAGTAGGCTTGCTGCACGCCCTTTGACATACACTTCAGTATTACACAGTAACAACACAGACTTCAACGACGTATACAGTACCACTGCTCCACAGCCAGTCCCTGCGGGAGGCCCTGCGGTATGTGTGTGGGTACCCCTCCCAAGGCTGCCCTGTTGCCGCGACACCGGACCGCGCTGGCATGCCGGGATTGGGGGTTCGGAGCCGGCTGGCTCAACCTAATGATTAAGTTCGCGCCCCCCGTGGGTTGCGCAAGCCAACCTGTCAGAACTTCAGAAGGCTGGGAGAGGATTTCCGGGCCGCTATGCCAATCCTCGTTCCCAGGGATCTCCGCGGTCCCCATACCCATCCCCGGTTACACGGTGTGTCTAGAACTTCTAGATTCTTCGAGCATGTTGTATTGCTTTGAAATCCAGCCCGCCGAAAACACTTGGCATGCCAAAATTACAAAAAGTTCTCAATGTAATGCGGAGCGTTGTCGCCGGTATTTTTCGTAGTGTTGGTCTACTTTTGTTTCGAATTTTTAGCTATTAGCGCCTCGACAGTCCAACTGTACTCTACCTGTGGTTTTCCTTCCTTCTTTATTCTCTCTTCCTACTTTGCTTCCTCTTTGGAGCTAGTCCCAGTAGCCAGAGGATGGGCTAGGTCAACAACATCTTCGGGGTGATATAGCACGCTTAGTCATCCCAGCAGCTTTGGCTTTCATTACGAACTGAGACAAAGCGTAGCAAAACGGGGAGGCCATTCCCTGTTCCGCTTGGATCCAACAGCAGCGCCTTCGGGTTTTACACCTGATACACCGATATCGCGACTTTCAATTCCGTTGCTGAGCATTGAGCAGCGATTCGCCGTAGCAGCGCCTCTGTAACAAGCAGTAGCCATCAGCCATCAAGTCCTCTATCTGAGGAGACGAAATCATCTAAGCGCCATCGGAGATCAAGAGCGCGACCAACAGAACCTGCCGGCACCCGCGGGTATCGGGCGGGCATGGCTTTTTGCTCGGGCGAAAGGTCCCGGGTGGCCGGCGACCCGGGGGCGTGTCCGTAACGGGGGCCGGCACCTTGAAGAGGTGCCAGAAAGGCTTAGCTGAAGAGGACCGTTAAGCTCCCCTGGCGGCTTTCTGGCATCTTCAAATTCAAACACTTTGAAATTCAAAAAGCGTTACAGTAGTGTATCGTATTTACGAAAATATATAATTAATAGTATATTCTAAGAAACTGCAATACTAAATAATACTGGCACTAAACGGCAAGATCCTCCGACGGTGCCAGCTTACTGCCAGCAGGGGTTGGACAGCACACCGAATTTCAACTACCCCTTGCCGAGGTGCCAGCCAGCCCCCCGTCATGGACACGCCCCGGGCGACGGCACCGGACTTGACAAGCTTTCTCTCCGAACTTCACAAAGGTACTCGTGACGTATTCCATTCCTCATTGAATGAGGGTCATTCTACTCCCAGATGGACTTGAGTCCAGACGGTCCTGTCGGAAACACACTGGGGAGAACCGGGGTCGCGCTCTACTGAATGTCGGCCGGCACAAACACCATTTATCTCCACCGCACGCAAGCCAGAGTAATTGCAGCAATGGAACATGGATTCTGGCATACTGAGACGTTGTGGATCAATACCCCTAGATGCTGTAGACTGCTGGCAGTCCACTGTCCCGGAGTCTATGGCCTCATAGAGATCATTTAAAATACCAAATGCATCCAATCAACATTTTAGATTAGGTATAAAGTCAATACACCCTGATTCAGTCCCGCGGGACACCTTAGCTGAGCTTCCTCCGTCTCGAAGTAGAAGCAACTCCTTCAAATGTCCGATACGCAGATGGTCCGCCGCACGCCTCCTCAACCTAGCGAGACACGTCCGCCAACAATACAACACACGTCTTCGTTGGCCCTTTGGGGTTTGTATATGTGCCCCAGGAGACGCTATCCAGCGGGAGCCTGCTGGCGCGCCAAAGACCAGTCCAAAGTTTCTTTGGGGAGAATGGAGGCAAAGACGCACATGAACCTTGTGACTACCTCTTTCAACTCCCTGAAGCTTTACAAGAGACATATAAAAACGACGGAATGGGGAAATCGGCCATTGTACTAGCGAGGTTTTCTGAGCTCCTCGCGGTTCATTTTGAGCGTAAAGTCTACGTCATGACAATTGCAAGTATTAATATTATTTATGTGAGCGATATTTTTGTAGAACAATGTCATAATACCAAAGATTAGCCCGACGACCCAAACTTCAACGTGCACACCCAAAAACCCTGTGAAAAAGCCGGCCGGATTTCCCCAGACCCTGGGTGGACCCTGCGTGAAGGACTTTCACCGAAAGTGGGGTGATTTGCCCCAGCCAATGGCAGGCCATCGGCAGCCGAAACTTTCCGCGAAAGGCGGTGCTGAGTCAGACTGATAGTGATTGCTCACGCTTCTATGTTTTGTATGCAGTTCGTATGTACGATATCTTGCCCTATTACGGGATCTCTCACACCTTCTCCCTTTATGCAATGCGAGTGCTCCCTCGTGTTTTTGTGGCAGGTACAGTTGTGGTACTATTGTCAGGTACGGTTATTGCACTATTGGCACCAGTCAGGTCAACAGGGTGGCAGAGAAACGTCTTGCAACCACCAGAAGGAAAAGCAGTCAATGCCACCGAAACACCTGTGGAACAATTTCAAGAGTTTGAATCAAAGCTTAACAGCTTCAGCATGCCGGGGCATATGGGCGAGAAACGATTGCACTCTTCATCCGTGCCAACAACACGTGCGGAACCGGACAGTAGCTTTTTGCGCGAGGATTACTTCCTTCGTGCCTTGAACGATACTCAGGGAGATGGATTATGTGTCACCACTGTAGTAGATAGTCGCTTCGAAGATTTCGCGCCAACGTTTGCGTACAGTGTTCTCGCTACTCATCCCAAGAGTAAAGCTTTTGTGCATTTCATGAGGCCAGTGCCTCAGCGATTATGCAGGCTTATGGATCATACGAACATCAGTCGTGCTAGGTGGACTTTTCGTTATGATCCAGTCCTCACATCATATCAGCGAAGAATAGGAAGAAGTTCCATGGCGGCAGCGTCTCGCTACTTCCTGCGCGATGCTAAAATGGAGCGGGAATGCAGATTCATATATTACAGCGATTCGGACATGTTTTTCACTCTCTATCGTAGGGACAGTATTTTAAGTTGGCATGCTAAGTGGATGGCCATCACTAAACGCACGTGGTACAACTTGGAAAGGCCGACTTCGAAAGCTAAGGGATGCCCGGGAAGTACGGGGAAGCGTCTCACCGGACTGCACTTTATTGTTACTCAGCCCTACATGAAACAGATGACACATTCGATGTCAATGGTACAAACGTTGACGTTATCGAGTAATGTTCAAAATTGGTGTGCAGCAAAACGGGGGTTCCTCGATGAACATTTACTGTGGCTGATTGTACGACTCTCGGGTGAGGACCCGGCCAACCCTTCCAACTTTCGTTTGAAGCGATTAGTCCCAGGTATACACATCAATCACCGAAGAGTAAACTGCTACTCTGCATCTATCTACTGCGAACATGCTGAGAAAGTACCATTTCTGCTAAAGGGGACGTATATCTATGGAAAGGCCCGGAAGGCGATACGAACCTTGTATAGACGACTGTGCCCTCGTAGTAAAGAAGAGTCAAATGATTTTTCGGAAGTCTGTCTGGAGAGATCTAACTAAGAACTCGTTTGGTATCAGCTTGGTAATTCCGGATGGGCTGCGTAAATAGTCCAGAATGTACTGTCGCAAAACGGAAAACAGGGGGTGTCCCACCTCCCGGGGATTGCATTACTAAGCTTTTGAGTTTTCTCCGTCGACCTCAAGGACTCTTGTTCCTAAAAGGCATATCTTTGGGAGTCCTCGATTCAATGAATCTAACGATATGCATCATCTGGGTGCAGAAAAGGCAGCGCGAATATAGAAAGGGGTGCATTTAACGGACATACACGGCCATGAAAGCTACGAAAACCGTAGCACTGGAGATATTGTGGTCATCACGTGATATATGTGCATGATGATTTCATGCTCCTGCTTATTCCCTCCGAAGCGGACCCTCGATGCTCGTCCTGGGCAGCAGGTGCAAGCTGCCGAGAACATCAAAGTATATAGCTACGTTAGAGAGCGGTTCAAGGGGGGGGGGGGTGGAAAAAGTTCGTCGCTGTACTGTAGACGTATTGTAGCACGAGCATTCGTATTTTGCTACGAAACGTTGTATCGCTGCTGCTGTCATCCTTGACTTCGCTGCTCAATCCATCTCTGTCGTCATCTGGCTCGTGGATCATTCTGCACGTCATCAGTTTGAGTGCCGTACACGTTCCAAAGGCCGGATCGGTGCAGCAGCAGCATCGTCCAGAAATCCTTCGGCACCGGTCGCAACGAGGTAGGGGCTGCTGGATCCTCGTCTTCGTCTACAATGCGTCTCGGCTTTGGCACTCTGTCATATAGGGCCAGCATAAGGTAGTAGTTGGGGTGCTCCAGTGCAGTGCCACGATGCAAGTAGTCATCGATTGCTGGTGTACCAGGTCGCGGCCCTTCGCCGGTGAAGACGATGCGTTGGAGTGGTTCTTCCCAGTAGCCATTGGAAGTGTTTATGCGTCAAAGCCAGCCGGAATACCCAACTTGCTGAACCCGACGATATACCCAGTATATAATACCCAAATTCCGACCCATGCAAAAACAAGATTGAAGAAAGAGAGTGGCTCATAATACTTAAACTAAATGGAAAGTGTTCATGCGTCAAACCAGTTGGAAGAACCAATCTGATTCACCCGACCGCAAAACCCGACGATATACCCCCTAGAGAACCTCACCCCAATTCCACAAATTGACACCTACACGACCGTGTCTCACGGGGGTTATACAAACGAAATAGCCATGCCAAAGTGCCAAGCGGACAGATTGGATCGTTTGTTCGTGCTTATATATTCTTTTTCTGACGTTTCGCTCGTTTTCGCTCTTTTTTGCTCATTTTAACCTTATTGTTATTTTTTGGAATTTTACGTAGTTTTCTGACACAGGAGTTGCACTCACGTGTTTTTTGCGCTGTAATAGATCCACAACGTTTGCACGTAGAATATTGGTAATTACTTTGTGGCATTAGATGTTTATAGTTATGATATATGTTAGCAAGATATTGCGGACACGATCCAATGAAATAGTTTTGCTTATAAATTTCTTCTATACCTGACACAAAATCATTGCTATAACTTGGTTGTGTGGTCATAATATTAATGGTGTGAATCCAATCATTTTTTTTGGACTGGGATATAGGTAGCGTCAAGTTGACTTGGCGGGTTCAAATTACCCATTCCAAAAAAATGATTGAACCGCTATAAAGTAAGTGATTATGCCAAACGATACAATGGAACAAACAGACATTCAAGCCGTAAAATACAATTGTAAAATCCCCAAGGGATTCAATACAATGGAAAATTATTTTTAGGCAGTATTGGGATATGTCCCAATTGGGTGGAAAAAAAGTTCGAGGGAAACCGAAGGTTTACCGAGCTATGCAAAACGGGGTGGGGTGCGCGGTTTTCGTACCTAAAAAAAAGATTTCGAGGGAAACCGAAGGTTTACCGAGCTATTGCCTAGGGATGAAAGACCTAGGTTACTGACGAAACGCGAGTGGCAACCCCGAAAGCGTGTAATTTGAAGCAAATCTTCCGCCACAGGTGGGGGAGGCCAAGGGGGGCTGGGCCAGGCTAGCTTACCTTCCGCCATGGGCTGGTTGGAGGCTGGGCTACGCAGTGCTTATCTTTGGAGCCCTTTAATAAACCACTCAGTAGGGATTGTATATCAATAATAGTACCATACGGTTGAACAACACTATAGGAATGACGTCTTATGCTGTGGAACTCATCGATGATCCCAATGATGAGATATATCCTTGGAACTGAAGGTGAGGCTCCGTCGATGCGTGTAGAGCGAGTGACACCTCGGGATGTCGTCGGCTATTGCCCTTCGTAGGACCTATGGAAGCGCTGCTCTCCCAATTCTACAAACTAGGATCGACTGTGTTTCCATACGTCGAGCGGTATCTGGGTAAAACATTCTAATGGAGAACAGGAGGAAGGTTACTTTCTGGAGTTGGACGTGGAGGCCGCAGCTCGTAGACTGCACTCCAGCAAATAGAGCTTTAATGGCTAATTGAGACGTATGGGTGACGGATGCCGTGAGTGGAACGGTATAGTAGTCTTTAAGGACCGTGGTGGGGCTTTGCTTGGGGTGTGTCATTGAACACATGGGAGTAACACTTCTCGGACCCCACAGTGCGAAGTCCGCTGTCGTAGAGAAGTCGTTTATTTCGGTTTTCAGTGCATCCAGGGCTTGTTCTGGTTTCATCATTCTATACTTGCTCTAACGGTAGCTAATTGGTGTTCGAGGATCGCTTGTGCCTGCTAGGCGAGCCCTGAAGGAAACACTGAGTTCTCCTCGTACATTGCGGGCATTTCCACCGCTTGTACGAACCAAATATGCTTGCGGCGGTCGAGGACTAGTCTTGGCGTGTCTACGCCAATCAAAATATGGAATGGATATCAGATTTGGTTTTGCACAGCGGTCAAGTACACAAGCGAACGTCAGCGTAGAAGTAGCGAAAGTTTCTCCGAATAGGCGGATTTTCAAGATATGCCCAGGATATGTTTGTGTGTCGAAGTTCTCAGAGAAAACTAAGGGAGAGGGAGCACTTCAGGTGATCTACTGTTACACGACATTCGCAGATAACGGCGGATCCGTGATAATGGAAGTCAGCTGCCTCCAACTTACGACAGGACTGGTATAGCATATACATTAAACGACGAAACATAAATCAATTTCCCCAGAAGAAGCATGTATTCTCTTTTACAGGGGACAGTGCTTGCAGCTTCTTCCCCTGAAACATGATGAACCAATGTTGAGGTTCTCGATGTAGGGCAGTGGCCAGATGCCTGAACCCACCCACCCGAGGGTTCCAGTGTGCAACTTCACATCCATTTCGAGTCGTATCCCCCATCTCGTAGCAGACAGCAGCCCTAATCAATAAGTTGTAAGAATGGAGACGCTTACAGCAAATCCCTAGTCCACTCGCACATTATGGTAGTGTCGAACGAGTTTGTAGCACAGATGCTTATATCTATTGTCTGGTTTGATTACTCATATGGGTTAAACTTGGAATTCTTCCGGAACAATGTGTTCAATTTACCGAAAAATAACTTTTTAACATTTGTTCCTACAAAGGGTTTTTCAAGGCTTCCGACGGAGAATCCCTACCGTATGTGTGTACTAGTCGGGAACAAAGGAAGTCACTACACACCTAGTTTAGTTGCTTCCTTGAGTCCAAAATGGAATCCTCAGAACCATTGATACAACAACACCTTCAATATTGACCAACGTTTTCCTCCGTGTAATAAATGCAGGGATTTCCACAGGACCCCTGGACGAATCAACTTGCGGACGATTCTAAAACCAACATAGTGGGTGTATACCGAGTTTGATCATTAG
>LVLI01000441.1:0-13892 GCA_001687465.1 Halocafeteria seosinensis
TAATATAAAAGAATGAATAGATTAGATTTTTTCACGAAAGAAGAGAACACTATAAAGGATATCATAACATTTACGAATAACGCCCAATTGTTAGGAAGTCAAAACAATCCCAAAATGTTATACACAACAGACTATGATTTTATGGAAGTTATCAAACCACAAAAGATGAGTAGCACTGAAGTAGTGAAGAAAATGAAAGAAAAGGTGAAAACAATAAGGGAGATAGGGAATGTATATTTAGGAGACGTAAAAGCAGGAATGTTTAATAATGATAAAATAAGATGGAAAGGAGAAGATATCATTAAAGGGTTTAAAATTGTAGACAATACGAAAATACAGTTAAAAGACGCCATAAATGATAAGAAAGCAGATTTTAAGATAGACTTAATAGCATTTTTAGATACAACAGGAAGTTATCACGAATTTAGTAATGTAATTGTTAGAAACCAAGGAAACGAAAACTTAAGTAAAGGTAATATAAGAAAGCAGTTAATAAAGGAAGTAGAAGAGAAAAAACAAGAAGGGAAAACATATAAAAGTTTGAAAAGGTTATACTCCTATTTATCTACATTTACGGGAATGGAGAAAAAGAAAACAAAACTGTTAAGCATAATTAACAATCCCGCATTAGGGGCATTACATCAAATTAACGAAGGATTAAATACATTGATATTCTTGTTAGAGAATAACAAAATAACCATTAATAACAGTAATTTTAAAAGAGAATTAGAAGGATTTAAACAATGGTTATGGATAACCTACGGAGAAAATAAGAACATAAAAATTATATTGGATGAATTGAAAGGGATATTAAATAATCCATCACTGAAATCCATAAGCACATATCAAAATAGAATATCCATAATTCTAAATGAAAATACAAATAAAATATTATATAAAACATAAATATATAGGTTAAGATGATTGAGAAACGTTTAGGAAAAAAAGAAGCTAAAAAAATGCTCAGTGAAATGTTTGATGAACTCACTAGACAAAAAGGAAAGAAAACTGGAGAGAATTTTTTATTGGGGGCTGGTGAACTGGCGACTATGTTAAGTAGTGAACCATCAGGAGGTAGTAAAGCCGGTAAAGAAGTAGGAAACTTTTTTAAGAGTGCTGGGAAATCATTTTTGGGACTTGGAGTAAATGGAGGTGTTGATGTTGCGGGTAGTTGTGGTAGAGGAGGAAGTAAAGCCGGTAAAGAAGTTGGAAACTTCTTCAAAAGTGCTGGTAAATCATTTATTGGGCTTGGAACAAATGGTGGAGTTAGGGTAGCTGGAAGTAGAGGAGGAGTTAGAGTAGCTGGAAGTAGAGGAGGAAATGCTAAAGAAGCTGGAAAAGTTGTAGGAAAAATCTTATCTTTAGGATTAGGGAAACAATCTAGAGGAGGTGTTAGAGTGGCTGGAAGTAGAGGAGGAAATGCTAAAGAAGCTGGAAAAGTTGTAGGAAGAATATTATCATTAGGATTAGGGGAAAAGCCTAAAAAGAAATCTAAAGGAAAATCTAGGAAAGAAGATGGAAGAGTTGCTCGTGGTGATGTTGTGCGTGCGGTTATGCGTGAAAACCCTAGTATGACTTTAGGAGAAGCTTCTAGTTTTGTTAAGAAAAATAATTTGTGGTAATGTGCTTAAAACAATACTTTATTAGGATACTGTATTACTTTTATGAAATTTATAGTGGACCCATTTTGGACATACACTTAGAATGTATATCAAAATGGGGCCAGGTAGAAACAGGAATTCATTATTTAGAATAACACCATTCTAAATAATAAATCTATTGTAGTTCATATTTAGCGCTTCTAGAATGTTTTTTATTACTGTTAAAATCGGTTATAGCTTTTGGAATAAAAACACTTTGACTACAAATAACAAAACTAGGTTCAACACTAATTAAAACACTTTTTCCGGGTTCTTCTCTAATTTTCTTCAAAATATTCCTATCACTTATGCTTCCGTAATTTTGCATAAAATACCTAAAATTATGATTAGAAAGGGTAGAAGGAAAAATAAGGAAATAATCAGCTTCTGTTAATATAAGTTTTGTTTTAAATTGGTCTGTTATGTTATGGAAGATACAAAACATAGAAGCTTTAGCACTTCTTCCTCGTTCGGCTATTTGGTTCATTAATTTCTGTATATTCTTACTGTTCTTATCATTCATAAAATCATCAAAAACAATTAAACAATTCTTAAAGTCTTTACATTGGGGCATTTCATCTTCATTTTCAAAAAGTTTTGTAGGTATTCTGTTTATATTGTTCTCCCCTATATATCTATCTATGATTTCATCTTCTTCTTTAGAAGATATCAAGAATACAGGATTTTTTGTTAATTGTTTATAATTATACATCCATTTAGCAGCATTAGTAGTTTTTCCACAACCCTTTTTACCAGCACAATAAACAACAAATTGACGGTTCATAACATTTCTAGGGATAGGACTAAAATAATAATCTTTAGATAACCTAATTTCAGCTTCATCATTAGTTTCCGGGCCTTTATCTAAATGTTCATTATCTTCTAACATATGGACGGCTCCTCCAGTAGTTTTATTATTACTTAATTTTTTGATAATGGCTATAGTATTTTCAGTATCTAACTTATCAGTTTTTCTTAATTTTCCCATTTCTTATATATTATGGACTTATAAAAAAGAGTTTTTACATTTTAACCAAAAGATGAAAAGATAATCTAAAAAGTAGGGGATAACCAGTGAAAACCCTTCAAAATGAAAGAGGGTTTTTACAAATTGACCAAAATAAGAAAATATAGAAAATAAAAATAAAATTTCTTATATTACTATATACTAGAATGTTAAGACGAGATTTGAAAACAATTAAAAGCGGACCGGATGAAAACCCAAATTTTGTATATGTTAATATGAGTATAATTAACAATGAGACCGAAGAAGTAGATGAGGATAAATACCCATTATGTAGATTAACTGAAAGTTCAAACAGTAATATAGTAGATGATAGCGGAAAATATGATGTAGCAGTAATTAAGTTTTCAATGGATGGAATAACGCAGTTTCTTCCAGTGTTTCATTTTATGACCAAACCAGGAAAGGTTAATGAAGGGATTTATTCAATTACTTTAACTTGTGAAAAAGAAGGGAAGCCCTATATAAGCCAGCAATATGTAGAATATACCCCCCAGAATTCAACCATTTTTACACCTTCAAGTGATAATAAAAGTTCTAATTATTATGATTGTTTTAGTGTTAACTATGTTATACAATTATTTAATGGAGCTATCAGTTCTGCCTTTAGTGATATACACACCCAAATGCAAGTAGATGGAAAAACACCAAATGTAGACGTAGAAAGGCCCATATTATTTTTAATCCAACAACAAATTTAATTGAAATGAAGGTAGGATATGAAGGATGGGGGATTTTAAATACAAGTATAGGAAACGATGACCAAGAAGAATGGGATATCTTCTTTAATCAAAACACGTATAATGTATTAAAAACGTTTCCTTATAAAGTAGTTAATGAAAGTGGTGGAAGAAAATTTAAGATATTACTAGGAGAGGTTAATGTTCAATCAAATGATGATAGCATTAACGAATATACGTTATCCCAAGAGTTCCCAAGTATAGGTTCTTACTGGAGCCCGGTAGAAAGTTTAGTATTAATCAATACTGGAGGAGACTTAAATTTAAATGAAACATACCAAACAACACCTATAGATTTAAACCGTAATAATGTAGGAAACAATACAAGTTCAAACAGGAATTTTTCAGAAAATGTTATGACGGAATTTAGTATAGATAAGGAAAATCCCCAAGCGTGGACAGAGAATTTACTATATACACCAGATAAGTATAGATTTTATAGTTTAATGAGTAGTGGGGGAGTAAAGAATATAGGCTTACAATGGTTTTATCGCCAAAGATTAACGGGAGAAATTAAGGAATTAAAAATGCCTAACCAGTCAAGCTGCCATATTAGTTTATTATTTAAGAAGAAGGAGATTTTAGGATAAAAAGATTTACTTTAAGTATAAATTTTTTTATTCTAGATATAGTATATAGATTTAACGATGTCGTTGCTGAAACCAGAATTCAAACCAGAATTGATTAAAACATATCCACCCGCTTTAGAAGAGTTAAAACCAAGGTATAATGTTAAAGGTTCTACAGAAAACTATAACCTTTATCCCGTTAAACCGGATAGTAATACCAAAAACAGTCTTCTTTTTACAGTTAGGCCTTCTACCTACAAAACGTTAGTAAGAAGAGATATTAGAATTAAGGGAGATTTGATTTATCCTATTAGAGTTAAACTTAATGCGGACGCACCCCCAGCTGGACCCGATCAAGACCATCTAAATCAAAATCAAGTTCCTCTTTTATCACCTCAAAAGTTTGCTTTTAGGGATAGACCATTAAATAGGATGTTATCAGAGCCTAGTATTATGATTAATGGAGAAAAAATGACTGTTCAATTAGATGAAATTTTTCAAAGTGTTAATATGCTGACTTTTGATGATAATGTTAGTAATAGTTTTATGGCCCCCAATAATTTAGATTTAACCTATCAAAATTATAATAATGCCCACGGTTCAAAATCAACACCTTTAAGTGATTTATCGGATGCTACTCTTCAAACTCAACATATCCCAGATGGAGCCTTTAGTATTAGTTTTACAAACGCAAATGGAGAAAAACTAACAGGAGGAACATTAGAGGCCCCAAAACATTATGCAGGAGATAATGCAGTAGAAGTGCCTTATGTTGATGGTATACCCTACACAACAAGAGGAGCAGAAGAAGGCGACGAATATGATTTATACGTTAAAATTCATCTCAACGAAAATTTAATGATAAGCCCCTTATTGTTCCACGGAAATGGATTAGATACTGAAAGCTTATGGGGTATTAAAGAAATTCAATTAAGATTATCATTTAACTCACAAATGCATTTAGTAAGAAATTTCACAGGAGCGGCACAGGCCACAGGACCCATGAAAATGAAAATCCAGGTAGAAACATACCATATTACTTTGAAAATCCCGAATTAATGTATTATCAAATGGATATCCCAACTGAAGTAACTCTACCCAGCCTTAACACTATCGCACTAATAGACCATCAAGTAAGAAGGGCCACTACTTCTCCAGCACAAATACCAGCAGGAGGTAGAATGAAAATAAATAGTGATGATTTAAGGTTATCCAGTGTTCCAGAAAAATTAATTGTAATGGCTAGACTTCCTAGAGCAGCATTAAATCCGGGGATGGCGGATTTTCATTTTGTTCCAGTGAAAGTATCCATAAGATTAGGAAATCAAACAGGTTTGTTAAACACTTTTGACCAACCCGCATTGTATCAAATTATTAGAAGTTATATTCCTATTTCTTATGAGTGTTTTGTAGGTAAAAGTATAGGAAAAAATGGATTACTTGTCCCCACTGTAAGCGCACCATTAATTCTAGATTTCGCCCGGGATATTGTATTACCAGCAGGTATGAGCCCAGGGGTTAGCACCAACTTTAATATTCAAATTGAAATGGAAGTAGAAAACCAATTACCCGAGCCCGAAGATGGAACATTAGGAGAAGCACCAGTAGAAATGGTTTTAGATTTTGTATCTTCAGGATTTTTGTATAATCAAAATGGAACTTCTCAAAGCTTCTTCGGCTTCTTAACTGAAAGTGATGTATTTAACGCAAAAGTAGACCACAGCGAACAAGAATTAGACCCACCTATAGGAGGAGCAGCAGGAGGAAATAAAGCAAAGAAATTCTTTAAGAATTTAGGCCATTCAGTTAGTAAATTAGGTAAGAAAGGAGCACAAAAAGCAGTTTCACAAGGTAAAAAAGTAGGTAGAGAAGTAGGAAAACAAGCAGTAAGTAGAGGGATAGACCATATTATGAGTAATCTTAATTAAAGTAAGTCTTGAAAATTATATATAAAACTATAAAAACTATTAATTAATTAGGATACTGTATTACTTTTATTAAATTTATAGATGACGCAAAATGGACATACAGTTAATTGTATATCCAATCTACGTCATCCATAAATTACCTCGCTTTAGAAATTTATTTTTGTTTTTGTATAATATATAGAAAAACAACAATATCAATGGAACCATTAACCTATATTTTTATGGGTTTAACAGTCCTTAGTGTAGGTATTAATATACCTCTTTTAAATAAATACTTTAACTGTAATTCTTTTAAGTGTTATTGTAGTAGAGACAATGAAGGCAACCAACAATGTAGTAGTGATTGTAAAAAGATAAAAAACCAAGTGAAACCTAAAAATATATGTAACAATACTATAGATATCAATGAGCACACAGAAGGAACGGAACAGTCTTAAGAAAATAGCATTATCAAGTCAACAACTACAAGAAAACACAGAAAAACATATCCCCATAATCACTTATGATAAAGTATATGGAAAATCATTAGATAACCTTTTGAAGAATGGAGCTTTTATTTTATTGTATTTATGGAACAAAAACCCCATTTATGGACATTGGACGGCTGTTATCAATCATCCTGAAGAAAATGCGGTAGAATACTTTGACCCTTACGGAGAAAAGCCTGATTACTGGTTATCAAAAAATACACCTGAAAAGAATAAACAATTAGGACAATCAAAACCGTATTTATTAAACAAAATCTTAAAAGGTAAAAGGAAGTTTTATTATAATCCTCTTCCTTTTCAAGATGATAGTAAACCAGAAGATGTTAGAACTTGCGGAAGGCACGTATTGTTAAGAATTCAAAATAGGAATAAAACACTAAAACAGTATACCAATATGATTGATAGAGTGCAGAAAAAACATAAAATCCCTACAATTGATGGAACAGTAGCCTTCTTAACAAAACACATCAAAGACCAACATTAATTTATTCTTTTATGTATAACAAAAGAGTAAATTGATTAAATTATCCCTTCTAAACTTTTTCCGGTTATGGGGTTATGAGTTCTGCTTTCTATATACTGGATATGCTCTACAAATTCAGTTGTTTCTTTCCATCCTTTTCTCTTCTCGTAATTATTAATTAATTCTTTAAATTTATCATCCCTTTCCTCGATAACCTCTTTCACTTTACTGTATCTTTCCTCCATTGTTTGTTTTACTGGTTCTTTTGGTTTAGCTCCTGCTCTTCTCCTTAGCTTTTGGTTGTCTTTACGTTCTCTTAAAATCCTTTCTCTATTCCGGTGATAATAGTCTTTAGAATATTGGTTAATCTTCTCCCTGTTGTTGATGTAATACTTTTTCATTGCTTTCTTCTGGGCTGCTGAAGTTTCCATTATTTAATAATCTATATATTAAACCTATATAAAATTTTATTTACAAAAAACGCGTTTCTATTTATTTCAAACAAAAGAAGAATTTGTAATTGAAAAGGGTTAATGGTGGGTCTTGCTCCTCATTTTCATAGGCTTTCCTCTTCTTACAGATTTTCATATGATATAAATAACTGGTTGCTCTCATTTGTTTATTACAAAAGTGGCACTTAACCGGTTTAAAGTAGTGTTTTATTGGTAGCCTTTCATTAATTGGCTCATTATTTAGTTCTACGAAGTCCATATATAAAATCTATATATAAAATATTCTTTAGGTTCAAACAGTGCGTTTAGAATAGAGTTTTCATCATTTTCAAGCCTAAAACAGTAATTAATTAGGTAGCTGTATTACTTTTATTAAATTTATAGTGTGCCCATTTTGTGAAGTTTGACTGGAATATGACTGGAATGAAAAAATGACTGGAATATGACTGGAATGGGTTGAAGTTATCCCCCTTTCAGTTCTACTGGGTAAAGGGGTCTCAAAGTATACATTTTGATACATTAAAACAAATTTCAATATCACCGTTTAAATCAGCGTTTTCTGCTCTATTTGTATATCTACACAATCATTACATTCTAGAAAGTCATTTATAGAAAGCTCCAAGGCCTCCCCATTTGTTCGTAAATCTACGGTTTGATACTACTCTTTTAGATGATTTTAGTGGAAGTCTACACATTTCAATATCACCATTAGATACAGTTTGTTTTACTCTATCTACGTATGCTATTTACGATGGTAAAATCAAAAATAACATTCCTCAATACCACCTCATTCGTATATTCCAGTCATATTCCAGTCAACCAGTAGTTCAACCATTCCAGTCATATTCCAGTCAGCATATCAACCATTCCAGTCATATTCCAGTCAACCAGTAAGTTCAATCATTCCAGTCATATTCCAGTCAACCAGTAGTTCAATCATTCCAGTCATATTCCAGTCATTCTTTTCATTCCAGTCATATTCCAGTCAAAGCTTAACTTCAACCCATTCCAGTCATATTCCAGTCAATTTATTAAACTTCACAAAAACACTTCAATTTTTTTTTTTCAATTTTATTATTATTACTTTTATGGGTTTTAAGAAATTTAGAGACTTGAATTTCACATTATCCCTTAAATATGTTGAATTTAAGTCTCTAATTTTTAGTTATTAATTAATTGATAAATTAATTAATAATTAACTACAATAATTCTTCTAACTGTTTTACTTCTTTACTTATTCTTTTCTGTTCTCTTTCTAATCTTTTTATGTCCAAATCATAATTAAAGAAGTTAAAATTATTAAGCTTCTTCTTATCTAAATGTCTATAATAAGTATCCTTTTTATCTTTTCTTGTTCTTTGTTTTTTAAACGTTATTACCCCTTCAGTCCATCTATTAATGATTTTGTTAATATCATTTTTTATCACATCAACGGTTTTGTTCTTATATTTATTAAAATCTCTTATATTAAGCTTTTCATATAAAAAGCTTATTAAAGGCATTATTTCATCCTTCTTATTTTCAATATCTTCATTAAAGATTTTCTTTTCAGTATCTACGCAGTTTTCTAAACCAAGAGTGTTTAGAAGCTTATTAAATTCCTTATAATACTTTGATTTACTAATTTTTCCAATATCATTCACTTGATTAAACAATTCCTTTCTATTCTTGAAATCCAATAAGTTATTCACGTCATCATAAATAAATTCTAAAGCTCTTTTCTTGTATCCTCCCCAATCATTCATAAACACTTCCTTTAAAACTTCATTACTATTACCAGACTTAAATTTTTGTAGAAAATAATATTTTTGTAATTTTATTTTTTCATATGGAGTTGTTTTATGTTTTTGTAGTATTTCATCAATATCATTTAATTCTATTTCATCAAACTCATAAGGACACGTTATTTTTTCATCACTTATTAATTCTTCATCTAGTTTTTCATTATCAATTTTCAATTTGTAATTTAAAAGCTCTAAATACTTCCTAAACATAAAAGAATAACAAGAATTATTCCTCGTATTCTCTATATCATTATGTATTTCTAATCGGGCAAGCCAATCATTATTATTAGATTTTATATGTTTACGGTCAAAAATATAATTCCTTTAACTTTCTATTTTCATTTATTCTTCTAGTTAATACTTCATTATATTTATATTTTGTAGTTTCATAAAATGCTTTTACGTTTTTAGTATCATTCATTATACAAGCGTATAACTCATTTGTTATTGTTTCTCTTACTCTTTCTAAGGCCTGCATACTATCTCTAACAAGGCAGCTATTAGGCACTCCAAAAAAGTATTTCCTGTAAAAATGATTAGGGTCTTTAAAGTCTATTCCTATTGTAATTGATGGAGTGTATAAAATACATTGTCTTTCCTTCCAGCTTTTATTTATATCTTGAAAAATTTTCTGAAATGTTGATCCGCGAAACCAGAATTCCATAAATGTGGATTTGCCGTTGAAAAATTCCAGAAATAGTGATTTTCACACGATAATCTTTTCTCTCAGAAAATAATTCCAAAAATAGTGAGCTTCAAGCGGATTTAATTCCACAAATATGGATTTTGCCCGGGTCCCAAAGGAATTTAGTACTGCCAGGTGTGGACTTCCAGAAGCAAACTAAAAATACGGTATTCAAAGCATAAACCTTACGCACTTATTCCGACTCGATGTACATTGGAAACAGCTATAGTAGGCCGCAGTAACTATCACCTACGAGTCTGCCCGTTCTACCTCGTCAATCGCTCGGTTGACGCACCAGAATGTGTTATGTCCAGTTTCTCCGCAATTCCTGCAGGTGATTGTACCTCTCGTTTTTCTCTTTTCCCAAGGCCCAAGGTGTCTATCTCCTGCAGATGGACGCCCTCTACTGGCAGGAGCCGATACCGGCAGTCGAAGGTTGGCACAACAACCTTCGGATTCCACTCCTTCCTTGAGCAACGCTGAGCCATCATATAACTTTTTTACCTCAGCCAAACTTATTTCGTCGAGCGATTTATCCTCGGGGAACTGCGATTGCCATTTGTCAACGTGGTAGAAGTCATGGTTGAACAGCTTGTATCTGGGGATTCGTTCATGGTTAGACATCACGAAAACATGAATGCATGGACGCGAGCGTGTTAAAGGAACTCCACAATCACATGTCATCAATTCTTTGTTCACAGTCCTCTTGGTATGCGAATCGTGGACGATCAATGTATTCTCGTTTGGGCCCGCTTCTATATCAAATTGCCGCGTCGCTTCGTTTGCCTGTTTACTCAGATCACGGATGATTTTCCGGCCAGCCTCCGAGAGCTTGTACTCAGCCCTCTTGTGAGACGCGATCAATTTTTGCTGCTCACGGTATCTCCTCGCTTCTCCCGCTATGGCTTTCTGAAGGGCGTGATAAAAGTGTGAACCTCGGCTGGGTTTGTTGGCCCTATTCATACTCTCCACTAATTGCGAAGCAGAACGGCCAAGCAGATGCACAGGAGTATTAGTACTGGTGTGTCTAGTCACAGCAGCATACAAAAACTGCTCAGCGTATGGAACCTTCTCGAGGTATTCTTTCTGTGTGGAACTGAGTCCCTCAAGTAATGCATCCAACAAGGTTGAGTAGCTGTGAGAATTCTTCGCGAAGACCGTCGACGCCCACTTGTCCTTCTTTCTTTTCTTTAGTTTGCGCAGGATGTGCACCGCCCGATGCGAAACACAATTGAAAAATCCAAGATCCGTGAATCTTTCACGATGCGCTTTGCGAGCGCCCTTATCTCCATCCATGAAGACAGTGTTCTCCTTCGTGTCCATACCAGGGTGATGCTTCCGTGTAAACTCGAAAAACCTGTCCCATGTTGCTGCGCTTTCATTGTCAATCGAAAACATTAGGGCTACTAGCACCGCCTGGTCATTCGATGAATACCCGTAACACGAAAACATCGTTCCAGGTTTCCCTGAAAATTAGCATGCCATGAAGTCGGTCATAAAGGCTGAATGAAAGCATACGAAACTCCTACTTACCACGCGTCATATGAGCGGCGTCAGCACTATAGATCGGTAGTAGGGCCTCCACATTTGTAGTTCCCGGAGCCCACATTACGGATTCTACGAATTTGTCATCCTCTGTCATGGGAGGTATTCGGTCTAGAATCTTCTGCCGGCGCTCTTCCCATGTGTCTAAGTTTTCCTTCTCCTCTGCAGTTGCGTTTTTATTCTCCCGTTTCCACGCCGCTTTCTCGTTCTTGATAATAATGGCTTCCATTTTCGTTTTTCCACAGAACGAGATATCAGCTCCGTGTCCTATATCTTTCAGAGCTTTCACCAATGCCGGAAGCATACGTATAGTTCGCTCTTCACTTCCACAAACCATACGGAAAGCCTCCGTTCTGACGCGATTCAATTTAGAAGGGCCTACCTTCTGACCTTTGTGGAGATAGAGAGCTACGTGCTGCTAAAAGACCATTCCTTTGGTAATACCGCCGCGGGGTCAACCAGGGCGGTGCAGGCATGGGCCAATTGCTTGTACGTGTAGTTTATGGTCTTCATTCCTTTTCTCTTTCTCGAAGCTGCTTCGGTTGTACCTTCCTCTTCTGTTGCATCGGCTGTGTCGTGAA
The DNA here is from genome assembly GCA_001687465.1 of Halocafeteria seosinensis. Classification (NCBI taxonomy): domain Eukaryota; class Bigyra; order Bicosoecida; genus Halocafeteria; species Halocafeteria seosinensis. The sequence continues at coordinate 11,900 of LVLI01000441.1, forward strand.
GAAGACTCTCGTGAACCTTTACATTGCTTACACGCCATGGTCTGCTCGTTCCGTCCATCCTATACGTAGCTCCAAGAAAGAGTTTTGGATCTTCCGTATTTTCCTCGTTCTTTAACTTAATTGCGATCGCACTGGGTCCACTGTCAGTCGCCACAGTTTCTAATTGCAGAACGTGAGCGAGCTCGGTGAAGCGGAGAAGTACATCAGCCTTTCGCTGAAAACGATCACCGCGTTTGACGATGCCGTCAGTTCCCTGGTCCATCAGCAGCTGCAGTTCGGCTAAAGTCCTCAGCCGGACCGTTGGGATATCATTGCCCTCAATTCTTTCCTGTCCCATCGCATCTCGAGCGGCGGTTCTCATCAACTCCCCTTTGGACCTCGTAGTATCTGTGGTTGTAACCTGGCCCGGGCCGTCTTCTTCACTTTCTGCGCCAGGTTCGTCGCTTTCAAAATCACTGAGACCACTTTCGGATGTGGTAGAGCGTCCCCGCTATCATCCGGCGAAGTACGAATTCCTCTCCCGTGCTCACATCCAATTGCAGTACCCTGTGTCTGCTCCTCTGGCGTCGTACCATCACATGCATGTGCCTGTGATGTAGACCAGAAATGCCGCGGCTGAAACTGCCCTTTTGTGGTCACATTATGATTGTCGCACATACCCTTGGCTCCTGAGGGTGCACTGTACCAGCGCGCGTAGTTGCGGGCCTACCGCGTTCCATTCTCGTCGTTGTGGTACAGCCAGATGTCATGTCCATGTGCGTACTGTCCTTGGGAGCATGGTTTGTCGTTTTGGTGTTCTCTGATGTGCGTTTTGGTGTCTTCGTCGTCTGCGAAAGCTTGGTGGTCTGTGAAAGCGCTACACGCTTGTTTCCACTGCTACAACTATGATTAGCCTTCCTTTTGTGAAAACTCGTCCGGCCATCTTGGCCAGAAAGCCTGGTACTTCTTCTCATGGTTGTCTGCACACTGAGGATATACAAAACACCTTAATAAAGACAGCCTAGAGTACGACGCCTTTGGCCCCGAATTTGAATGTACTGGGTAGTAGAATAATTGTTTGTGCGATAAAATCCATATTTCTGGAATTAAACTGAGTACATTGTGAAATCACTATATGTGAACTTTATATTTCAAAAATCAACATTTCTGGAATAAAGAGTTTGCCGTAATTCATTTACGGATTTACCAATTAAACCTCTTAACGTATCACTAAAATAACGAGCATTGACTGGTTTTTTTATCTTTTAAATCTTTAACTAATAAGTAATCCCCATCTTTAAGATTTGATTTTTTAACATAGTTTTTAATAATATACCGTAATTCATTATTAACAATATCTATCTGGTGTTCTCCATAACTTCTGCTGGTTTTATGAGTTCTATTAACTAACCTCCAATTATCCAAATCTATATAATTTCCTGTATCTGGTATTTTAGTTTTATTCCAATTACAAATCTTCACACTGTAATATTCTTGACCTCTTAAAGGGGGTAGGAAGTAATAGAATGATATGATTAAATAACGTTTCCATTTCAAATAATCAAAAGGTTCATTGTTTCTATCTCTTTTCTTTAACTCTTCTTTAATCTCCTCAAATTTATTTTTAATGTCTTCTGGTAATACTCTAGTTTTCAGTTCCTTCTCTGTAGGTTCTTTATAAATATCTTCTTCATTACTCTCTCTTTTGTATTTCTGGTAGAAGTTCCTAAAGAGTTCTAATACCGTATTAACCTTTTCATTATCAATTTCGTCTTTAGTTATCTCTGTAATGACCAACAAAGCCCTCAAATATGTTATGATGGTAGTTCTAGAATAGTTCAATTGTAAATGGATAATTACGTTATTTCTGTTATCAAACAATTCATTTATCAATTCTTCAAAAGTAGAAGGTATAGCTTTACAAGTAAAACACTCAGTAGATAATTTTTTAAGGATATTCATATATCCATTAACAGTGCTGGGCTTCCTTTTAATAGATAATTTAGTTCTTAAT
>LVLI01000444.1:0-12997 GCA_001687465.1 Halocafeteria seosinensis
CATCATGAGTAACGGAGACTATCGCTCGTCTCAGGTATTATCCAATTGCGGAAGTTGATATTTAGCAAGCCTGTACCGTTGAGATGTAGCTATTTGTAACCTTATAATAATTAAGGGTAATCTGGCGTAGTCATTGCTGAAAGAGATTTCTGATAAATTCAATATTGTGATAACGAAAGTTCAAAACTTCAATTTTGTGATAACGGCACAAAGCTTTCGTCATTTGTGTGATAAGAAACCCCAAAAGCCGGGGTAGATATTGTAGATATAGGCCAAAGTACAACTGCTTGAATTATATATACGGTTGTTTGAGGTTTACTCATCATACTATAGTTTTAGTTGTTGCCAAATAGGTACTATATACCATGATTACTCGGGCAAGAAGTGCTGCATCCGCGCGCGCACCAGCTGCTGCAGCGAATTCAAATGGCGACGCCGAGGATGATGCGGGYGCTGTGCTCTGAGGAAGTGCGAGCATACATCCACATCATGAGAATAGGTACCGAAACTGAAGAAGGAGAAACGCGAGACCGATGGTATGTTCAGCGTGTGATAGATACAGGGCTACAAGTTGATTGTCGATGTTGGTTTGAGCTGGTCTCCAGACTTATCCCGAAGAAGAAAGCCAGAGAGCATGCTAGTGAAGCAAAGGAGACGGACCCTGTATGCCCTCGCCCACTCGCGGAGCTTAATCACAAAGGGATCGGCTTCATCGAGCGAAAGAACTGTGCTTACTTTTAGGTATCGTTCCGAAGGTGAAGTATAGCAACCTGACGTTTATAAAGCTCGTGTCCAATGATGAAGAAACAAGTTTTATCGTCAAAGGATCTTTCTCTCCTTCAGCATCAAAAGGGAGGCCATGGAAGGTCACAGAAGTTTACATTTCACAACAACTGCGCGAAGAGGGTGGTGGGGCAAGCTGGTGGAAGAGCATTCCTTATTCTGCTGCAGATCTCGCTGGAATTGTTGCCAAACGAAGATCCGCCGTCCAAAGATCCGCTGTTACAGCTTCGGAGATCCGCGGCATATTGGATCCTTACTTGCGCGCTGGAATGGAGATTTCCGATTCTATGATTACCAGAATTCGAAAGCTTTCCAAAGGAAGTGTCGATGGTGACGACGCGGAAACCATTAAAATGGTTCCAACACTCCTAGAAATGCTCAAAGAGGAAGGACATCACACACACATCGACTACGCCGGAGCGGAGGAAATGCGCCAAATCGCCATACAAGTTGAAAAGTTCAACTACAAACAGAAATTGAAAAACATGAGGCCAGAAAAACGAGCCGAGATGCCGCCGTTTGATGAAACGCAAGTAGAACTCCCCGAGATTCCTCCTGACTCGACATACATACGGTCTGTTTTTGTTTCTCCAAGGACAACTCCTATCGAAGCATTGCCTCGTATATATGTTAGCGATGTGGCCCATATGCAGGATGATAAACCCGGGATATTATTCTCCCTCTGGACGTACAACGCAAACCAGAATGCGATATGCATCGCTTTCGGGTTGCACCTCCTCAACGAATGTGCCGAATCCTGGGAAGACTTCTACGCATTTGTCAAGGCTTGTTATCCTTCGATAGATGACGAGAAGACGATCTTCGTGGCGGACGGCGACAAGGGGGGACCGAAAGCGTATCAATCCACTTTCAGCGACGCACACTTCCTCTGCTGCGCAAAACATAGAGGAGACAACATCGCCAAGAGAACTAATGCCGAAGCGTATAAGCTATGGACGCGGGTACAAGAGGCCAAAACGAAAGAAAATTTCGAGGAGCAATTCGAACGTCTGGTTCAAGGAGTTCCTAAGAAACATATTGACTACATGACCAAAATTTCATTAACTCACCAATTTGCCGTTTTGGCGGCACACCATACTGGGACGACGACGTTTGGATATAAGACTTCCCAGCTGGTAGAGTCAATGAATGAGGCTGTTAAACCCGCGCGCCGCTCGCACTTTTTCCAAGCATTGTTGAAACTTGTGCTCATGGAGCGAGAGCGCTTCAGGAAGTACCAAGGAATGGCACTCCAGAATCGCAACCGTCAATTAACCCCAAACGCGAGAGAAATGCTAGAGGCCGTCAAGAAAGAGGTAGAGGAGCTGCGTCCAAGAGTTGAGCGTCTGAATCAAGAACAGTTCGAAGTAGAAACTCGAGAGACTACTCACACTGTTAACCTAACGACCATGTCATGTTCATGTGGCGTTCCTTTTGTTGATGGATTCCCTTGTATTCACGTCGTCGCCGCTTATCGCCGAGGTGCTCCACATATGGCAATCCCAGAATCCCAATCATTCTGTCACAACTTACTTCACGAGCGAAAAATGGATACAGCAATATCCTGCCGACGCCGACTTTACATGCATCACTTACAATGAGGTTAAGGCTCGCGTAAGGCGCAATGGCCTCTGTCATCCTCAGGACGCAAGCCTAGCACTTTCGCCTGTTAAACCTCCGGGTTCTGGCAGGCCAAGAAAGGCACAGAGGATACTCAGCTCCTTGGAACAGTCGAAAGGAAAAACAGTGACTTGTGCAGTATGCAAAAAGCGAGGGCATAATAAACGTTCTTGTCCTGAACGGCGCTCTTAGGATGGTCAAAGTCGGGAGCCTCTAACACCCCGGGAGGGTGCGTTCTTGAGCCAGACTTTCTTCCCGCTGGCTCTGCGTTCCTCTATTCATCTGCCAGTTTCGTCCACCTTGGAACTAGAACGTGTTACTAGGCTTCCAAATCCGTTGCTATTGAAGGCGAATTTAAGAATATCCATGAATATCTCCACACTTGCAATCCCATCATCCATCCTTTCCTACTATCGACTTCTTCATTGGCCGCATGCAATTTCCATACTGTATGAGCTCAACTTACCCCACGGTCGTTCGAACGACTCCACTACCGAGTTCGGATGTTGACAATACATTATAGACCCCACTTAAATAATGAACATTGCATAAAGCCCACATGCCTCTAGTTAGCACCCATGTGAAGGAACAAACCAACCTGTTAGCACACAATTGAACCGAAAGTTTGTCCCGTTAGCACACAATTGAACCGAAAGTTTGTCCCGTTAGCACACAATTGGGCTTTTGCGATTCTGTTATCACAAAAGTGAAAATACCCGAAAAATTTTCTGCCTTGGCTCACAATCCTCCTCGCACACAAACACTTGCTTCAGGGCGGACTCATTGGTCATGTACTCAACACGAGCATCGTACAAGGAGCGCCCGATGCAAGAAGAAAGAGCTTGGTGACGTAAATGGACCCTAAGGAAGGATCGTCAAGGGTGCTGCCAAAGGAAACCATTGCAACAAATAATTCACCAGGACGCCGCGTTCCTTGTCTCAGAGCTTGAAATCTTCTAAGAACAATGGTGCTGACTCCAAAGATGCCCGGTACCTTTGTTCCAGCAGCCATTGTGCCTCATTTTAATTTGTTTTCCCCCCAGCTGGGCGAGCGAGCCGCGAACGCTCAGCGTTCACGTGTACTCTTCGTAGTCTTGGTATATTACCGGAAAAAGTGCACGAGTCTTTTGACGAAGCAGCTCAATACATGTAAATGCACACTGCTGTGCGGGTCGTCCAATCTGTGATATACACTTTTGAGGGTCTACTGAGCGAGTTTAGTGTGGACGATAAAGGGTCAACCGTTTCGGCCTGTTTCGGATTGCCTCCACTGGTACAGGAGGATGACCCAGAAAAAAAAAAAAAACAGCCACTTTCCCTGGTTGGCGCAAATTTCTATTTTTTGTACCCGTGCCAGGGGCGGGCATGGCGCGGCTGAGGTCGGGTCCAAAGGGCGGTCGTGGGGTGGGCACTTCTAAACGGCCGGTCAGCGTCGGATTCAGCCTTTATATGTTTCAATAAACTATTATTGAGTTAGTTTTAATGAAGAAGATGGTCGCGGAAGAGTAAGGGGACTGTAGCAAGGTGTACGCGGTTCCTTGTTCATGTATATGCAGTGTGTAATGCTTCCAATCAAACTGTGCTGTCTTAGGGACAGAGGGAACCTTGGCTAAAAGCGGCTCACGAAGGGCCTTATATGAAGGTCCTCACAGTCATAGTCTCCCCTGGGAGCTGTCTTCCGTTAATGGTTAGTCGCGGCGAGTATGTACCGTCGCTGGATGCGCGCAGCAGCAGTCGAAGACCCAGGCTGTGCCTGTGCACCAGGTCGCTATATGGGGGACGTACCAATTACATCTGCATGGGCTCTAGGTTAACGTCAAGTCTCAGTTTATCGCCGTCGTGCAAGAACTTTTTCTCGCGAAGTCGTCGTGCTGTAGAAAATTGCTGCAACCGGGGAATTTCAAAGTGAAGCCGCAAAGTCAAGACTGAGCCAGACCAAAGACTCTACCAACTCCATAAATGCTTTCGTGCAGGAGAAACGAGCTCCCGTACCACAGATGTACCAGTTAAAAAGTAGCGGAATAGTAGTAAAGATGGAGCTGCGCAATAAAGCGAGTGTTGAATCTATGTTGGGAGGGTGGTGATCGGCGATTACCGTATTCGACTGTATGGAGTATATCCTGTACTCGCTGTTACAAGGACTATCGACGTCGGTGGTACTCTCACTGTGCAGCAGGCGAGTGGATGGGTACAGTGTTGAAGCCTTGTAATAAGTACCTTGAATCACGGGTGGAGGGATACTTGAATGGTTCTGTCTAAACTCGACGTATCACTAATTATCGAACCGTCCGATATGAAGGAAGAATAGTGCGTTTGTTTCTCAGGGGAACTCAAGAAGTAGTGGTACTAGGTACCCCCACCCCTACGTCACTGAGCTGCTCGAAGAAAGATTCAGTGGAGCGGTGGGTGCCAGTCAAGGTTTGGGTAGTTACTCTGACGAAACTCACTCCGAAAACACCTGGATGTTCAATGAATACCGCCTTATTGACCCTTCGTGGGGTTCGAACGAGAGTGGATTGTCGCTGGTTGAGCTCTTTGGTTTTATCGCTGTATGATTCTGCTGCTTAGACTAGACCAAAGGCACTTAGCTCTGGGTAAACTTTACCCCCTGGTAAAGACGTACGGGTAATGGACTGAGACACTAAGACTACCACTGTTGACCACGCCAGAGGACATCCTTGGGGACGTCTCTAGACGGCAGGTTGGGACAGAAGTACTGACAGGATAAGTTCAAGAGTACAGTGGGCGTCAGCACCTAAGTGTAGAGGCTCTCAGTCACATTTTCGTCGTCGTGGTCCCAACCTCTGCGGTCTCTTCGGAGTGAAATCTCTCAATCCTCTCGGCGAGGACATATTTTCCGCCGAGAGTAGATTGTCTTGGGTTCATGCCTCTTAGGAGTACTCTCATTTCTGTGGCGCTGTGGGGTGCAACTATATTCGGGAACGTGTACTCAAAAGGGCATTGGAGCTCTTCCTGTAAAACTTGTTTTGGTGGTATTTGCCGAGAGAACTGTGGCGCCTTCATTCTCTTCGGAACTTTCGTCAGTAGGAGCATTGGGAGGTACGTCAGCAATATCTCTTTCCTTATTCAAGGATCTCCTAATAACTATGGCGTTTGTCAAGCCACTCGATTGCTCTCCGCACACAGTCCTATACAGAGTATCAGCCACTATATTCGGCCGCTGGAACAAACGCTTGAATGCTACGTTGTACGCTAGAGCTGCTAGTTCTGCTCGCTCGTAGGGTATCGACCTCGGCTGAGGTAGGGGCAGAAGGTGGTGGGGTGACAATGAGATTTCCTTCGGGATCCAGCTGACGTGTGGGCCTTCCAGCACCGCGCCCTCGAGCAACTGACGGATTCCTTGAATTTGTGCCTCCAGGGAGTCTACCTGGGCCCCGTCTGACCGGTTGACGAGCCCTAGTTCTGACGTGCGTTTGCGGCATGATGGCGCGAGTGCTACTACCTCGGAAATGCGAGATTGTAACAATCTCGTCGGGATCCTCTTGCTCCATAAAGTTGGCCGAAAACTCAAGCATACATCGAAACTGCAATGTGGGGCGGGTAGCGATAGCTTTGGTACCGTAGAACAGTACAATGAAGGGAAAACTCACCTGTAAACTTTGGGCGAAAAGAATGTGCTTGCATTCTCCGTAAAATGCACAGCTGCAACTGTTTCCAGAACGACGATTTCCCAACTCAACTAGGACTACATCGTGAGAATCGTAGTCGTCGTGATTGTAGTGACGAGGGATCCGTAAGAGAATGCTACCGGTAGTCGCATCGGCTGCTACTTTTACCATACGGTCCGCGGGTTCACTATTAAAATGTTTTGATAGCATATCCTGAGATTTATAATGTCGGGAGACGGCTTCTGGTTGTATCGCCCTTAAGTTGGGCTGACTGGACTTCAAGATTCCGCTACAACTTGGTGAAAAAAAATACGAGAATGGTTCCTCAGGATCGCCGCACAGCTCTATGATAAGGCTGACGGCGCTTTTCTGACGTCGTCGTCCAAAAAATGCTTTTTTAATCAGCGAGAAATGCGCTTCGCATAAATTGTTCGTTGTAGTCATATGCAGTGGCAGCACATACCCGGCAGCGCAAAAGCTGTATATCCAAGTGGCGTTAAACCACTCGTTCTCAAGGTACTGAACGTGATCTTGAAAACCTTGCGACAACATGTCTTGACGTAACTCAAGCCATAGATGTGACATCTCCTGCCATAGTTTGGCGTACAGAATCCTCGACAGTCGACGCTCTAGCTGGTTATAACTGAGTATTTGATGAGGATCTGGGTTGCTCCGGAAATTGGGGTCCGTCACTATCTCGGTACCGGCGGCTCGCAGCACATCTTCGATACCACGCAGGTTTTCTTTGAAGGCTTTCTTAACATGGTATAGACAGAGTCGGATCTGCTTCGCAAAGCACTTGGAGATAAGATCCTTTGCAGGACCCCATTCTCCGTACTTATGGCGAAACTTCGCCATTAGTATACTAAGTTTCCCCTGCGATATATCAGGAGCCATTAAGGACTCGATCATAAAGTTTAGGTCTTGTGAATAGCTTCTCAAGTGCTCATCTGGAACAAAGTTGAGGTGCTCCAACCCGTTCAATGCCTCTTCACATCCTGACGCCGCTGTCTCTGAAACAAACTGGGTAAACGCTCCCACGATTTCGTCAGCTTTATCTGAAACGAACTCTTTGGGGTTAAATTCTGGATACCATGAATTCATGGTGTGCAAAGACCATGCCAGGAGGCCTGTAACATCGAGTGGCACCGAATCCTGTCCGTACACCAGAAGGTACGCAAGGCATATACTCCGATGAGTACAAGGACACTTAGTGACGAACGCAAACAATCGATGGGGCCCTTTCAGAACTTTACGAGTGTCATCTACTCCAAGAGTATGCATTTTTCGCCCAAACTTGTTTCCTCGCTTATATTGCTGGCCATTAGCAAATAAGGCGCAGTTCCTTTGTGTTCCAATTAGCCCATCATCAGGTTGTTCGCATCTCCAGCCTCTACGGGAATTGCGCCTAGATTGGTATTGCTGAACAAGTTGCGAGAATGTTCTCTCTGCAGAAGTTGATCGTCGAAAGAAAGGTGCTATTTGCGTCTCCCTAAGTACTGGCTGGTACCGACCGGCAGAAATGGGTAACACGCATCCGTAGTTGCGTCCCGCGACTTGTGTCCGACGGACGTCTTCATTGGTACTGAGCTGGTAGCCGGAGAAAAGGCTGGTCTTCAGACCCGCTGGCATTGTTTCACGTACGTGCTTCAATACATCGATAATTTCTCGGAACTTCGGGTTCTCAGGTTCGTGTCCCGCAGCCTCCGCCGCCGCAATATAAAACAGAGCCGCGTAAACAAAACGGAAAGGTGAATCCAGCCTGTGCAAAGCTTCGCACACACCAGACAAAACGGGATGGGGTGGAAGGCACTGCTCGGCGGCACTAAACCAGAACTCCTCGTCATTTTGGGCTAGCTCTCTTATTTCGTCTGCAGAGTGTGCACAGGAATGATTGTGGGAGTTTTCCGTTGTATACTGCACTTCCCCAGTAACTTGATTAATCGTGAACCGAATCCTCCATGGGCATCCGACCTCAGTGAATCCAGAGAAATTTCGGTCCGCTGGGCTTGGGGGCAATTGCCGACGAGGGTCACAAAAGTCTTCAGAGGAGAGATCTGCATTCTCCTGTTCAAACGGTCCAGGGAGCTTCTCGATGGCATTGTTGATACCAAGGTTGTATTGGAACAAGGTTGTTAACTGCTCTACCGAGTCTTCTGTCGCTGTTTCAACCGGCCTCGTATCCAATACACGGGGCCGCGTGTTGTATTCTTCTCCGTCCGAATCGACTTCGGAAAATTCTTCACTAGAAATACCGTCGTTCTCGCTCACCGGAACAAAGGCTTGTTCGGCATCATCGTTGTCGTTGCGTGGTAGTGCTTCGCCTTGGGTAGCGTATGTGCGTTCAGCCTCCAAGTGTTCCAGCATGGAGTCTCTTTCGGCATCGTCCTGTGGATTGATATTGCCATTCCTGGTTGCGTTGGTAATATCTCCTTGGATAATACGGGAAACGGATTCCATTTCTGCCTGTATGTCAACATCTAGTACGGATCCGAGTGACTCAGAAGAACTGTCGATGTCATATGCAGAAATAGCGTCGAGGTATTCCTGATCGAGGACTCGGGTAGATGCTGGATTCCGTTTGCCGCGGCAGAGGTGACACTTGTACGAAGCGACCAAGTCCCCTTGCGCGTTATGCCCAACATTTTCAAGCATAATTCGGCTCCTCTGGTCGCAGGCGATCTTATTAATACTTTCTGGTATCATAGATCGGATGTCTATTGACCCCCCGAAGCGTGCCTCCGCGCGACTTTTCCTACGCTTTAGAAAGGCTTCTATAAAGGACATTTTTACCCTAAAACCGGTTTTCCCGACGGCTATGGGTGGTACTCTCTGTTTGAGACTTCTTACTGCCGAATATGGTTTCAATTCTATTGAAGAAGTGGAACAAAGCTCATCTAACAGACCCTCCCATTGCTCCGTGGCGATAATCTGTTCAAACTGATTACCATGGGAATATCCAAGGACTCCATCCACGATAGAAAACTTCTCAAGACGCGATTTTCGTGTTCTGTCTTTGTGTCCTCTCTTTAAGATGCTGCAACACCGCCGATATTCATCATTGTTGGTTGGATCCGATAATACCTGCTTTATTAAGTCTATCTCGCTTTGGCAGAGTCCTTCAGGTTCCGGTAGAGGAACGTCATTATTTCTGGACGGATTGGCAGCTTCTCTGTTCGTGTTTGTTCCAAAATGACTGGAAGGACGGACACCAGTGGAATTTCTTTCATTGCGACGTCCACACTGCCGTGCGTTACATCCTGGGGTTTCAGGTGGAGAGGAGTCATTATTTGCAGTAGCGTTTGTGTCGCTACTGTTCGTGGAGGCACTGACAGCTGTGGAATTTGTTGCCGTGGGACGTTCAGGCTGCCTTACGGTAGAAGAGAGGGTTTCAGCAAGCGAGCAGTCATTATTTATAGTCACGTTTCTGCTGCTACTGTTCCTGGAAGCCCTGACAGCAGTGGAATTGCTTGCATTGCGACGTCCACACTGCCTTACGTTAGATGCTGGGGTTTCAGGTCGAGAGGAGTCATTATTTGTAGTAGCGTTTGTGACGCTACTGTTCGTGGAGGCACTGAAAGCAGTGGAATTTGTTGCCCTGGGACGTTCACGCTGCCTTACGGTAGAAGAGAGGGTTTCAGCAAGAGAGAAGCCATTATTTGTAGTAACATTTCTGCTGCTACTATTCCTGGAAGTACTGACAGCAGTGGAATTTGTTGCCCGAGTACCGCCCTCCCTGGGGTGCACATTGGGTCTACACTGGCGGACGTTACGTCCTGTCTCTGCTCTTGAGTCTGTTCGAGGGCGCACACGACCACTTATCCCTGGTTCTGGGACACATGTGCTGCGATGCACAGCCCATATTGATTCTGGAACTGTTATTCCTGCATTTGAAAGAATGGATCCAATGGTCGCCAGTCTATTTACAAGAATACTCTGCGGGTCTGTATGTATGAACTCATTCCCTAGAACGAAGGACCTAAGTGCCGCCAAAGCGACAGTTCCACAGTCTTGGGTTCCTCGTCTCTGACGGTGAAACTGTCCGCGTTGCACGTCCCAGTCGCGTATATTGAATCTTGAGGCGAAAGCCTCGGTGATTTCGCCTATTGTTTGTGGATTAGGCGGCGCGCCTGATGGCTCGAATAATTGAATTCGGCGGTTAGGTACGCTCACTCGAATCAGAATGTAGTGCTGATCCTGTAAGATGGGGAACAAATACTGCAACGAGGATTGCTGATTCTTGGATGTCGGCAGCGCAACGCATGAGCTTACCACCTTATCGGCTGTATGAGTTGGCGCCCAGCAATTCTCCCCAGTTCTAAGCAATTGCCAAAAGCCGGTATGCAGGAGTACGTTGGATCCCTGCATACACAATGGCTGCAACGACAAAATATAAGCGTCGAAAATTTCGTCTGACGAAATTTCGACCAAGAAATAGTTAGTACAGAAAGCACAAAGCGGTTGGCAATGAAGATACTATGCCCCAGGCGGGCTCATGTGGCAGTACTAGCATAAAGGAAGCACAATTGTGTCGACGGAGAACTAGCATCGCACCCGGAGAACTAGATAAACAAACAGCGGCTTGAAACGGTAACATTGTGTTTCACTCCTTGGTGAGCAAATAGAGGATTCCAGATACGTATACACAACCCTCCACATCTCGGAGGCAGACCAGTTATTGTCCTCCCATGCCAAAATGAGCATGACAGTATAATTATAATGCATGAACAGTAAAGGCTATTTACCTTCCATTGTGCCTGCCTGAAGAAGACAGCGCAAGGAGGTAGTCTTCACAGTAATTCCCCCTCCTTCGACATCATCAGGTAGGCCGTCCAACAACGCGTATGTCTGTTGGCGTATGTTTTGAAGCTGAGTGTGTGTATACATGCTCATCTTTTGCGTTTGGTTGTTGGCTGGCTAAGCTTGTACTAGTATCTTGCCCAGTCAGTGGTCGTTCTCGATTGGTGTATCCGCACCAGTGTTTTTCAGTGTGCTTGGTAGAGGATTCCAGGAGAAACAAGTGATTACTGAGAACACTCCTCGTACAATTGATTCCATTCAATGACTCACGGAATGCCTCAGTACTACAGTATGTCCCTGCATTGCCCAGCACTCTGTGAAGTTGCTCCTTCGTCGCTGAGCGCTCCGCACGTACTGTCGCAGGGGCCAAGTTGTCCACAAAGGCAGGAGGATTGGGAGTGCTAGCCATACCAGATCCTGCAGCAGAAGCATCGTGTATCGCTGGAGCGATGGACTCGTCGAAAGCGATTCACTGGCGCAATGCCGCAAAGAGCTTCACAGAGACTGCAGCAAACGATCGACCAACAAAACTACGAAGGATAGTTGGACCAAACTGAAGGTACAGAAGCACCTGGGCAAGATTTTGCAGCGAGTAACTACACAAGAGCGATGCTAAACCAACAGAAAAACAAAAAGCGGCACTGACAGCTTCTCAAGCAGATGGAGCAGCACCTGGCCGGTGGCCTATCTGTCATGTTTGTGTGTGTGATCCACCTGGTTAAAACGCAGCATCCAGGAAAGGAGTAACTTATACAGTAACCGAGGTCGAGAACATTGTAACACTTGGTCCTAGGTATGTTGTAAAGACGAACGAAGCGTTCCATTCTTCGCCGCTGACAAGGCAAAGAAGGAAACACCATGCAAAGGATCCGCCGACATGGCAGGAATCCGCAGGATAGGAGTGGAACCGGACAGTATCTCGGATCCAAACGCCATTGGAGAGAGAAAGAGAGGTGCTCGTAAACCGGTTGGAGCAATACTAATACACACCCCCACACACAACTTACACCAGGACAATGTAGTGAATTATATGGACTAAATCATGGATTTATGCCAAGTAGAGTTGAGTTTGCCATTGGACAGTAAGAGTAAAGTCCAATTGAAGAACGATACGCCAAACGGAGTTACTCTTCCTTCAGTGTATAAAGATCTCATGATACAGCCATGTTCCCTCGCTTTTAGCCACCTCTGCTCGTATGGCGCCAGTCCAGTCCCTCAGTCACTCTTGACTCAAGTCTTCCTGCGGGAGAGCTGAGGATACTGGATTCCAGTGGGAGTAAGCTGAGTTATGAGAACGTCATTTGGTGGTTGATATTTCTTATTCAAGATGTATTCGATCTGTGTGTAAAAGGATTTTGTACAGAACACAATACTTGGTTTATAACACTTGGTCAGGTGCGTGAAACCAGAGGTCAGGCTGTCTTTAGGTACGCTGGTAGTCCTCAGCAGCACTAGTGGGAGTAAGCTGAGATATGAGAACGTCATTTGGTGGTTGATATTTCTTATTCAAGATGCATTCGCTCTGTGTGTAAAAGGATTTTGTACATAATACAATACTTTGTTTATAATACTTGGTCAGGTGCGTGAAACCAGAGGTCAGACTGGTCTTTAGGTACGCTGGTAGTCCTCAGCAGCACTAGTGGGAGTAAGCTGAGATATGAGAACGTCATTTGGTGGTTGATATTTCTTATTCAAGATGTATTCGATCTGTGTGTAAAAGGAGTTTGTACATAATACAATACTTTGTTTATAATACTTGGTCAGGTGCGTGAAACCAGAGGTCAGGCTGTCTTTAGGTCCGCTGGAATTCCTCAGCAGCACTAGTGGGAGTAACCTGAGATATGAGAACGTCATTTGGTGGTTGATATTTCTTATTCAAGATGTATTCGCTCTGTGTGTAAAAGGATTTTGTACATAATACAATACTTGGTTTATAACACTTGGTCAGGTGCGTGAAACCAGAGGTCAGGCTGTCTTTAGGTACGCTGGTAGTCCTCAGCAGCACTAGTGGGAGTAAGCTGAGATATGAGAACGTCATTTGGTGGTTGATATTTCTTATTCAAGATGTATTCGATCTGTGTGTAAAAGGAGTTTGTACATAATACAATACTKTGTTTATAATACTTGGTCAGGTGCGTGAAACCAGAGGTCAGGCTGTCTTTAGG
>LVLI01000449.1:0-30041 GCA_001687465.1 Halocafeteria seosinensis
CACACACACACACACACACACACACACACACACACACACACACACACACACACACACACACACACACACACACACACACACACCACACACACACTTACTTCAATGCCGCCGCACCTACCGGTAGTACCCTAAGTTTCGCTGAATTGATGCAAGTTGCAACGGTGCCGTGCATTATTATATTCCTTGAGTCTGTTAATTCTGTTATAGGACCCAGTTCTGCACCGGTATCGATACTATCGTGGTTTAGATCTTGCACGTGTACGATGGCGGCTTCATCTGAGAGAGGGAGATTGGTCATTGTTGGCCCCTCCTCTGCTGGGAAAAAGACCTTAGCAAAAGGTATAGGTTAAACCACAGTGCTATATATTATTGAGCACCATTGACTGACACTGTAAATGGGAAAGTGCAGGTCTGCTACAGGTGAACAAGAGGGACGCATCCGCCGGAGCCGGCAATCCTTCAGCCAAACTGTAAGTACTGCTCTTCCCTCGTATTAAACGAAGTAGTAGGAGTAGGATTCCAATTCCGTTTTAGTTGTTGGAGTATCTTCTTCATTATATACTCGCAGTGATGAAGTGTGCAAATACCCATTGACGCTTGACACCAAGTACTACAGCGCTGACATCGACGTAGAAGTGTTTCCAGCGTCTTGGTTTTGGGACGTCAATGAAGAGACACGGCTGCAAACTCGCAATGAACTACTTACGAAACTTGAGGGAGCAGAGGGGGTATTGCTTGTCTTAGAATACGAAACTTTTAGCGAATCTTGCAACGTACTCGAAAAGGGGACAGACGGGTTGCCCGCAACGCAGAACACACTGGAGGTAGAAATGTGTAGGTGGAATAGACTGTTGGACGACATGGAAGAAACTCCTTCACTAAAGCTGTGTGTGGGGAGCAAGTTTGCGGTAGATAACACTGCAAATAGCGAGTTGCCACCCACTCCCAAATGGTGCATTGAGCAAGGCTGGGAGTTCGTTCCAGCCGACTTAACGCAACCAATGCTCACCGTAGAATCGCGAGATAAGCAAGGTGTTGCACGTATACACGAAGCACTTGAGGCAGTCATGTGGAAAGGAATGCAAATGCGAACTCACCCTTTACCCAGCCCAAACAGAGGTTCTTTAGCATCTGCTGGGCAGGGGAACTCTGGCTTTAGCATTCAAGAAGACAATTTCATGCGCTCTGAAGACAATGATCCGTTCCTAGAAGTCGAAGAAGAGGATCAGATGCTACAGAAATTAATGCATGATATCAACTCAGCAAGAGAAATGTCTCAAGATATAGATCGTGATAATGAAGAAGAAAGACGTGCCAACCAAGATCGGGCCGCGCAGATAGCGATGAGATTGATGCGTATGATGGGGATGGATGAAAATGATGACGAGGAAGCGCAGGATACCGGTGATAACGAGCAGTCAGAAAATCTCGGCAACGGATATACTCAATGAACTTTTCCCGAGTTCTGTGACTTACACTCATAAACGCGGATTACGATGGATTCAGCCGCCTCTTCATAGGTAACCGTGATATTGCCTGCCGTAGGCTTGGAGTTGTGATGGTAGTTTTTCAGCGAGTATTGCAGCCAGAGTGTGCTCAACCGTTTTCGACCGTCTTCCATCCGCTGAGTTGTGGCCATCTTTGCTCGTCTGAGTTACTTCACGGTAGTTGATGCTTACAACTGTCCAGCCTTCAGCCTCAAGTAGTATCCTTTCGAGCTCCCGAACTGGGAGTAACATTCTGTCTAAACCATGAGCACCCTTCCTTGTTGGTGTTTGGGAGCCATCTGACGCCGAATCACTGTCACTCCAACCACTGCCTTCTGAGGAAGAATATGAGAGAAGACGTGTGCTCGTTTCTTCAAGAGTAGAGAGGCTCGAAGGTTCTATGGGGCTCAAGAGGCTCTCGTTCGAGATCTCATTCTGGAAAGTCTTGTTGGGTTGATTTTCGTTGGCATCAGAGAGATCCTTCCTCGATTTCCTAGACCTGGCGACGAATCTCTTCCGCGAATCAAGAAATAGTGCCACTTTTAGGAATGACAGTTCCCCTTTTGTGTCGTATGTGGGAATGTCATGCCACGCAATATCAATCTGAACACCTAAAACCGGATCCAAGAAGGCATAGCTTGGTTGGATATAGCCTTCCCTATGAATGATGTCTGTAACAACGTTCGCGAAATCAGACGGTGGTGATTTTCTCTGAACCGAGTGGTAGGCCTCGCGACACTGCGAGAGAAGCCACTCAGGAAGGCATGCCGGTGAACCGGCACATCCCGGAGGTGCGACATACGCTGTACCCAACGTCGCAAGGTGCAATCTGCTCAACTTGAGTTCATCTTGCATGAGGGCAGAGAGCGAATCATACATTGGTCGGTGAGAGGACTGGGCATGTTGCACTATAGATTCGAAGGCGTGCCTAATAAAGTTGGAGTCCCAATGCTGCGTTACTACGATTGCCCACAATGCATCTACGAGCTGCGGGACCTGAAGTCCAGAAACACGGCTTGCTACGTACTGCGAAGCTTGCGTCAGAAAATAAGAACTTTGGTTAGACGTATGTTGCCCCGTTGAAGCGAGAATGGAGCATGCTCGGCAAATGTCATCGGGCGATACTTCGCTTGAGCTCATTCTGGTTTCCAGACTGCGGGCCATGGCATTGTACAAGTGATCGACGTTGGAGATCCTGCTCTTCCCGTACACCGTTGCTACATTAATAATGCTTTTTGTGGGCATGTACTGCAACAAGGCCGCGGCATGAATAGACACGTCGCGCAGCAGCCGGGTAGGAAATGTTTGACGTCTTCCTAGCGCTTCGACCAGTTTTGGAAGCGTTACGTGGTCCAAATTGCCCCGATTATGGCTGATAACCCTCATTAGAGCTTCGTTCGTGTATGTATCTCCAGCTCTGGCGTATGATAAAGACCAATACAAGAAGACCGCACTATCAACGTCAATTGTATAAACGTATTTGTCGAATGTAAGTCGTTGCCGTAATTCCTCCCAGAACTCTTGTATTTGAATGCCACCGGTGGCGAATACCCAAGAGGCCGTTGTTAACTGATGCGCATTTAAGTCATTTATTCGCTGAGCAAGATATTGAGCAGCAGTTTTGAATAGCTTGGCTTCAACGATATCAGCTATGCGGTATGCCCACAAAACCTTGATAATGTTTTGTACGCTAACAGTTTTTCTCTGGTCGGCATTCTCAAGTGACGATCTCATCGATCGCAGGATATGGCGGTTTATAGTTTGTACAGAGCCCTGAAAGGCCAGTCGGTCGGCATGATTGGATTTGGAGAACGCCCATAGGGTATTGACGACATTCTCTATATCGAGATCGTCAAACGCTGTCTGAAATATTTGGCTCGATAGTCTAAATACATCTTTGTCACGTATACCTAAAGCTGCAACACCGTATAGTATGTTTCCTAAATGTCTCATTCGAAAGCGGGAGGCATTCTCCGCTAGAAATATCTTTATCGCCGGGAGAAAGCCTTCAGGATATGAGATCAGTTGATTCACTTCTCGAACAGGATCGGCGCATCCTTTGTAAACGGAGCTAGTGAAAACGTCTTTGTAGTTATCCGGATCATTACAAACGTATCCGAGCGAGTACATTACCGTTGAAAACCCCTGTATATCCATACTATTTATTCGCTTCGTGAAATTGTCGATAAGACGAGCCCAAGCGTTCTTGCTTGCACCCTTTGTTCGCGAGTAGCCCCAGATCATGTTGACAAGCTCGACTTCTGCGGGCTCTTGACACGCAGTACAAAAACGAGTTATCAGTTGTTCCCGTAGCTCTTCATATGTTCCGTTTCTTTTTGGACCAAATGTTCCCATTGCATGCACGATAGTTGAACATTCCAGAGCTCCAAATTCTCGGGGATGAGTCTTCAACCTCGATAGGGTCAAGACGAGTAATCGATCAATCTCGCGGCGGCTTAAAGACTTGACCACTTCCTTGTCCTTAACGATCCGGTTTAACAGCGTCGCAATATTGACGGCATTGAAATTCTCGCCTTCAAAATCAATCATCTTCTGGATAACTTCGGGGTCAGTACTCCGTTTGAGCAGGAGGTAGTTCCTGTAGACAGCATCTTCTAGTTCCTCTGGAACGGGTTCCTTGTCCTCGTCTCTGTCACTCCATTGTTTTTTCTTTTTCTTTGGCGGTAAAGATTCTACCTTCGCTTGCTTAGTGTAAGCTACGCAAAGCTCGTCGTCTGTGTCATGCCCAGTGGGATCTGAGGCGGCGGCCTTTGTGTACGATTTTGCTACGTGTTGGATACACGGAGACCATACGGCCGTTGGCGCAAAGCTCCTCGGATGACACGGTAAACACATCAAATTTTGACACGAGAGACCTATCGGACCGCCAATCCACATCCTAGTGTCGCAAAAGTGTGCTGTTGGTTTTTGGACTCGCCCATTCCTTCTGCTCGTAGTTCGGACTGCAATCATCACTCCACGCCATGCTAAACCCCAAAGACTATATTCACCAATGAGCTGCAGTATACAGTGATACAGATTTGCAATGAATACTCTAGAAAAATGGATTATTCGACTACATCGACAATTCGGCAACTCTGATTTAGTCTGTGAACTTCCCAGGGATGATGTTGCTTGCTGCCAGTTGCTGGCTGATTTGACTTTAACAAGTTACTTAGCTCGGCTAATGGAAGAGAGTAACACTTGCGCTTTCAAATGGAATAAGAGAGTAACACAGATGCTTCCAAATGGAATGGAAGAATCCGAGCAAAATACCACGCTTTCGATGGAACACGTTCTCGTATATGACACGGTGTCAACACTGAACGAACTGGGGTATATTCAATACACAATAATGTCAATAACCAAGGCGTCAACTTCGTTTGGACTTGGTATCAACTTAACTCATTTATTATGTACAAACTGGGAAACTGAAGGAGTGAGAAGAAACGTTGCGTCCACGGTCGTTTATGACCTTTCGCCCTTCTCAGCGAGCATTTGTTTCTCTGACTCAGTAAGGCCACCGGTGTTCATCAAGTTCAACAGAAGACTGTCAGAGTTAAGATAAACTGTATTAGAAGATTGTGAAATAGTCTGCGAAATATCCTTGGCAGCATCAATCCTACGGAGGTTAACGAAACCTGGGTTATTCTTGACAGCTTCTCCGATGAGCTTAGCTGTTTCAGCTTCGGCTTCTGCACGGATGACAATCGACTTTCTATCCTGTTCCGCCTTCTCGACAACAAAGCGGGCACGCTCAGCATCTTGCTGGGCAACCTGTTTCGCTTCTACAGCAGCTGTAAATTCGCGGCCGAATTGTAAGTCAGTGATGGACACATCTTCTAATACGAGATTGAACTGAGCCGCTCGCTCCGTAAGGTTTCGGCGAATCTTTTTACTGACTTGTTCTCGCTGTGTTAACAACTGTGGTGCTGTATGCTCGGCGATGACCTGTTTCAACACCTCGTTGACAATCGACGGGAGCACTTTTTCGTCAAAGTCTGTGCGATACGAGGGACCGTGTTGAGATGGAAAAGAACTTCATTCAATAGCATTAGTGCTTATAACACTCACCTTCCCCGAGATTCCTGTATATAGAGGGTAAAGCAGACACCTGCGGGCGTGTAAGCACTCGCAGAGAGATCTGTACCATTTGTAAATCTGCCCAACACACAGTGCCCAGGTACATTACAACATCACAACATCGCAGGGAATATATTTGACAGCATACCTTTTGATCCAGTTAGCGAGGAGATCACTCGCGGCCTCGTTCGAATATCGAAGATAATAGGGCGTTCGAACCAGGGGATCATTAGGTAAGTTCCTTCCTTCTTTATGGTGTCTTTAATTCCCACCAGACGATTGAATATGATGGCGCGTTGACCACCTTGGACTGCACAAAAGCCACGAATATTAATAATGGTCCAAGTAAAGCAACGAGTATGACTAAAGCCCCGCATTCCATGTCACAAGCGAAATCGATGGCCTAGCTACGTCAGGAGCGCCAACATCGACTTCCCGCGCTGGAGTCTCATCTTCTGAGGGGACAGCTAGGGGGCCAGCTCACCCCTTGCCTTTTTGTTCCTGCCCCCCCCCCCCTTACAGAGGCGGTGTGCTATCAAATCAGACACAGGACACTTACCACTGTAGATTGAGTTCATACCCAGATATCCCAGGCCAGCGGCGGCAGCTAATACACCGGCACCACCAACCATCTTTCCTAAGGGGAGTCTTGGGATTCTTCCCCCACCTTTGCCTTTGCCACCTTCGGACGACATTGCCAGAAGTTTTGCCTCCTAAAACAGCTAAAGCGAGATTCTCGATGGGAACAAACAGTCGTGTAGAATGTACGGACGCTGCATATGCTCCAATAGCCCATATCGTCCGTTCAAAACAGGACAGAACGGTGTTTGCTGGCCAAACCTTCCATCAACTTACTTCAACAACAGCTTCGACTTTATATCTGTACCCAAGTTCACAGGAGTGTTGCCATCCTGGTAGACTTGTAAGGTTAATGTAGCTGAGTCGGGCAGGTTGAGTGGCACGCGTAATATTTCATTTCTTGAAGACTTTTCCTTGTTTGGTGGTTGTGAATCCCCTGGAAGAATCATGAGCACGGCATCCACGTACCAATACCAACCCTCGTACGATCGTGTGGCAGACTCGGGTAGAGAGCCAATCACTGTAGATGAACAGCGTCGTCGCGATGGTAGATTGCAGAGGCAGATTCGAGAGCCATGTAAGCAACTGGTTCCTTATGTTGGGGCATTGTTTGTGTCGGTTTGTCACGTCTACTTCCGTGCTTCGCAGCCATACAGCTGGGTGTCAATTCGCAAGCTTCGGGATCAGCATATGTGGAACTGGGCAGCACCAAGGTGCTTTGCGTAGTGTCCGTGGCTTTGAATTACAATGATAATGGGCACGAATTATGCATCTTAGGTGTGTATTATTGTTGTGCAGACATGGGCCTAGGGGAATTACAAAGGCTGGGTCGGAGTTCAGCGAGCGAGGAGCATTAGAGTGCGATGTTAAGTTCTCTGCCTTTGCTCAGTTAAGCAGGAGGGAGAATAGGGGACAGGTATGCGAAATTAAAAAGATTGTTGGTGCGACTCCAGCTGTGACGTTGTTTCCCTTTATCATACATGGCAGGATGATGATGAGAAAAAGCTATCGAGGCTAGTGGGTCAAGCGCTAGAACCGTCTGTGCAACTCGATATACTTGAAAAGTCAGTAGTGGATGTACATACGCTTGTAATCGAAGATAACGGAGGATGTCTCGAATCTTCCATAATAGCGGCTTCATTAGCGTTATGCGACGCTGGTATTCCCGTGTATGACCTTGTCCCTTCATGCAGCGTTGCGATAATGTCAAATGTTCCAAAAAGTAGTGATGCGTTGATATTGGATCCCTTGAGATATGAAGTGGAAGAAGCATGGTGCCATTGTACTGTTGCTATGATGCCGCTACGTGGGCACCTAACACTAGCTCTGCATTCTGGATCTGTTCCATCTTCGAAAGCTTCCACTTGCATGCAACTAGCAATGCACGGTGCGGCATCCATATATGACTCTATGAAATCCGCAATAAAACACAAGCACGAATAAACCTTACAACAAATTACACCGGTTAACCTGTTTAGAGTTAGCACCGTTGGTTAATTGGCGGTATTTGCCGAACGTTCCGGTGGCCTTAAGCAGTGCTCAAGGCTTAACCTGTCAGCTTGTGAAGATCGCGACTGCAGGACTGGGACAAGAATTGAGTAAACATAGGGAGTATTGTAGACTGGGGCGAAGTAATGTACTAGGATAATACCCCTTGAATTTTACTTTGGAGATGGAGGTACCACCAGTGCTACACGAGTGGGAGCACTGCCGCAATCATACCGAGCAACTTTGTGCGCTCTGGAGGTCTCTTGAGACGACCCCACCGTGTGCT
This sequence comes from Halocafeteria seosinensis, assembly GCA_001687465.1. NCBI lineage: Eukaryota > Bigyra > Bicosoecida > Halocafeteria > Halocafeteria seosinensis. The sequence goes on from LVLI01000449.1 coordinate 7,924, forward strand.
CTAATATACGGTAATTCGAGGGCGGTTGATAAAAGTGTACTGGTGCAAAGTGTGCTACAGCATATAGGTCGCACATTCGTCTGTGTGAATCCAGAAGAAGTCGCCTCTGAAGCAGAGTTGTGGACTACACTATGGGGAAGGCTACAAGATGAGGCCGTGGACGAAGGAGAGCAACAGCAGGTCCTCCAAGACTTGCAGCGTCTGAGGAACTCTAACACTGTCTTCCTAAAGACACCAGCGAGGTCGTTTTTAGAATTTATTCATTATACTGATTTTAGGTTTCGGCATTGGCTCAATAAACCGATGATCGTAATGGATGACGCGGAGAAGGTAGAGAACTTGTCTCGTGGAATGCTGCGTAGACTGTGTGGACACGAAGGCTCCGGATTTGCACTTGCGTTGATTTCAACTACATCATCTGCTTTCCAATTTGCAATGAGTAGGGGTGAAATGATGCTTCCCTGTGTTCACTTGCCTGCGTATTCTTTGGAGACTACCATTGAACTTGTTCATCAGGAAGTCAAGGCCCTGGCTGACGATACGGATACCGACATTGGATTGGAGGAAAGTCTCGCGTCCTTTGTTTCGCATGTAAGTGCAATATGATATGAATTTCTTATTAATAGTCTTCTTTATGAGGAGTGCTTGTTTGCTCAGACGAGCCAAGTTCTGTACCCGGCTTGTGCAGACGATGTACCAATGCTTGTCAATACGGTTTGGAAATTGTTGAAAGAGCACACCGGTTTTTCAAATGCGGCTACCGCAACTACAACACACCTAAAACAGTTGCATCAGCGTTTGCTGTATTTACGAAAATGGCTATATCAGCAACCCCCAACGCTACGTGGCGATGCTGACTCGGAGAGTAGACGAGACGACCACACAGAAACGGAGTTGCCCTTCTTGTTTAAGTATATGCTGATCGCCGCTTATCTAGCTAGTCACAACCCCCCGGATACTGATATTAAGTTTTTTACTCGAGCTAGCAGTTCCGCGAAGCGGCGTACGTCATCGAAAAGACCGAACGTAAGTCGCCTACGTCCGCTATGCCTCCGAATATCTTGACATCACTCGGTAGTTGCAGGACAAACCGGACGAAAGTTTACCGCGTTCTTTTCAAGTGGATCGTTTGTTAGCTATATTTTTCGGACTACTGGCTGCAAACGAAGGTGTTGGACTTTCGAAAACCGTCTCTTCGGCGGAGATCCAGGCCCAAATAGCATCGATGGTCGCTGTGGGCATGCTTTCGTCTTGCGGCTCAGGAGATTTGTCGAAGCCGCGATACAGAAGTAAGTGATATTGAGACAGAATGGGAAGCTGCAAACTTATAGGGATTCTTCATGTACCAAGTGCAATCACAGGTAATGTTGGGTTTGCAGTGGTGCAGAGGGTTTCGGAGCAACTGAAGTTCTCCATTGGGAAGTTTTTGGCAAGTTAGCGGACCGACAGATAGATTCTTACAGCAAGCTTGTTAACGTTGCTTAGGCACTCCTATTCCCTGCGAATATCTTGATTTGGGTTCTTCCATACATTCGGTTGGTTTGAATTCATTCGTCTGACGTCAATCCTTCCACCTTACGTTCCGCATTCCAACGTACATGTTTGACACCAAGAATGTATGTACCTGCAAGACCAGCTGGACCACAAATATGTTAAGGCCAGTTTATTATGGCTTCAGCACAATTCCTTGAACAAGAATTTCGCAGGGATCAATGTATCATGTCGGTTTTACATTTTCGATTCCTTGTCCTGGTGAATTCTTCTTGTAGTTGCGCTACAGGGACGCAAAACGTGTGGGTCGGGTCGGTCCCTTTAGAGCACCCTTTGGGAGGAACTCCAAAAAGGGTTGGGGTGGTTTCCTGAGCGCTGAGCGCGCCACAAGTTGTGGTCAGTGGAAAGTTCCTTCTCATTAGCGAAGCTATTGTATTGTTCTGCAACTGTTTTAACGTAGAATTTCTTCACTATAGGTTCGTAAGTATCGTAGCTTTGTAACGTATATAGTCGAGAGACGGTAGGTAGATAGTATAGCTATAGATAGCGTCTGTAGTTCTCCTGCTATTTGAAACGTGTACACATAGCTATAGAAGAGTATTTATTATATGAAGTTTCAACATTTTCTTAGGATACATTGAGATTCTAGTAGCTACATGATGTAAGTCAGAGGCTGATAATATTTGTGATGGGCGAGTGATCCCTCCAAAGACCAAAGACGACGGGCTTTGGGGCCTGTGTCTGAAAGAATTATCCAATTTGGAGCATTATGCAAGCATTAGGTTTTTTCTTTTCTGTACAGTACCAGATGATTGCTTGTGATTGACGCTGTCCCATCGCTTGAGACCAGAATTAAAGCGCACAAGTTGATCTTGCTGCTCGCATAGTTCTCGAGTTCCTCGCGGTTTGGGCTGTTGTCATGAAAAAGGCAAGGGTTACCAAAAAGCTTCGTGCTGAACGCATAGTTCGACAAGCATTGTTGCTCTGCAAGCTTAGCTTAGCGTTAGCGCTTGTGGCACAATCACGCGGACAGCACTGTGACGTATTCAATGACCCGGAGAAGGATTCCTATATGTACGTGAAGCGTGAACAGCTAACGGCAACGTCTCCATCACTAATTTGCAATGACTGGTACCCAGGGAGCGTATACGCAACTGTACCGTTTGTGTAGAAACCGAAGGGTGCGGGTTTTGTACCTCAACTTTAAGTTGTGAACCTGGGGGCACGACACATCCAGAATCTCATACTGGTTGCCCTGATTGGGTTGGACACATCAATGATTGTCCGGGTAAGCACAACGCATGGTACCGGGTTTTCATTTTCTTATGCTATCTCCTGATGTGCGTACGTGAGATTCAGTATTGCCCACTTGCGAAGCGCTCGAAGACTGCGGTTCCTGTGTCAACTCTGAGGACTGCGCATGGTGCTCTTCGGAAAACAAGTGCCTTTCTGTCTCTGATACTTTTCTTTTCGACTGTCGTGGCACCGTTTTTGATGCTCCATGCCCAGAAAAGTTCACATTAGGTAAGAATGCTTGAATACTGGTTGAGAACTAACACTCAATAACATGTGGACGTCCTCTTGGGAGCTTCACAGTCAACAAGCTACAAGGACTCTTACTTATTGAAGATGACGAAGTATTCGGCGATTCTGGAATTAGTATGACCGGTATGGGGAACTGCGTGTCTTTTCACCGTCAGTTGGTCGAATATGTACGTCCCTGTGTTTGGGAGATTATTGCAGGTGCTGGTAACGAGGAATATTTCGCGATGAACTCCAGTAGCTTCTTTCTTCGTTCACGGGGAAAGATCTCCATGTCTGCCGGTTTGTCGGACCAGAAAGATGCTGCTGGTTCAATAGAGCTCTATGCCCTGGGAGGCAGTACTTCTAGTCAGCCCAACACCGGAAGAATTGTTCTCGAGGCTGGGTCATCCACGCAACATGCTTCCCACACTGGAGGTGCAGTGAGCCTGGTTGCTGGATGTTCTACTCGCAGCAATGGCGGAAAACTCCACCTGCTGACTGGCAATGGACTAAGTCGCAGTGGTGATGTTGAAATTAGGACAGGGTCAGCAAGCGGAGCAAGTGGGACTGTTGGTTTGGGCACGGGAGACGGAAATATGACCAGTGGCAACGTATATGTAACCTCAGGGAATGCTGGGAAATCTGCAGGTGATGTCAATCTTATTACTGGTAGGGCGGCCGTGACTGGAGGTAGCATCAACTTAGTAGCTGGTTTCGGGGAAGTCCAGGGAGGAGCTATAAAATTTGAAGCTGGTTATTCACACAACGATGGGGGCTCCGTTATGTTGAGGTCTGGGCAAAACGCAGGCGTCTTTGTTGGCTCTGAAACGAGTGCTAAGCGTTCAGGGGACATAATGCTTGGGTCCGGAAATGCAGGGGCGAGTGGTTCTGTGAACATAACAACGGGAGCATCTACCCTTGGTGTGTCTGGTTGCCTGCTCATGCAGACAGGAAATGCTTTAAACGAGTCAGGAAACATATTAATTGCGGCTGGGCAGTCTCAATGCTCTAGGGGAGGATCCGTAGAAATTTTTGGGGGAAACGTTGCGGGAAAAGAATCTCCTACCGCGAGCATAATAATAGCTGCAGGAGCTGCCACAGGAGGCAGTGGCGGTACGGTGCGTCTTCGGGGTGGTTCATCTCAAAATGGGGTTGGAGGATCTGTTTTCGTTGATTCTGGAATGAGTGAGCTTGGAACGTCGGGTTCAGTCTCTCTCGTTAGTAGTGGTTTTGTATCTGTATCTTCTGGGGATGCCGACAAGTACAGTGGTGACGTAACAGTCCGGAGTGGAAACGCTTTGTCATCGGGAGCAGTGTCGTTTACAGCTGGTTCCGGAAAGTATGGAGGTAATATTTTCTTAACTGCCGGTTCGAGCTCTTGCGGCAATGGGGGTGGTGTCTATCTTACATCTGGAGGCCATCATGGGGACACGGGAGAGTCTGGAGCCTTCGTAATGGAGTCATCATCCGGTTACAATTCTGGAGCTATTTCCGTCTCCTCTGGAGACGCACTACACCACAGTGGAAACATAGACATTGCTTCTGGAGATTCACTGAGTGGGTCGTCAGGTGCAATAACGATTTCGTCCGGTGCTTCCGCTTGCGAATCCGGCAATATTGACCTCTTGGCGGGGAATTCCATTGCTCAAGGTGGATCAGTGGTGTTTGCAGCTGGTTCAAGCTGCAACGGTAGTGGAGGGACAATAGAGTTGCTGAGTGGTTCAGGAAGAGCCAACGCGGGAAACATAAGGCTTAGTGCTGGTATGGGCTCTTCGGGGACCGGAGGTAGCGTCCATATTCGTTCAGGGAAGAGTCATAGGAGAAGTGGCTCAATATCTGTTACCAGCGGAAAAGCTTTGCGAAGCAGCGGTGGCATATATCTCTCGACTGAAAGTGGGAAAAACTCAGGTGGAATCTACTTGCACACCGGAAACGGAAGAACGGCAGGGAATGTCGAGATCGGTACAGGTGATTCATTTGGAGGAGTGGCGGGCAGTATTCTCCTCAGAAGTGGGCTCTCCGCTGGTGGAAACGGAGGAGATATAGTCCTGAACTCGGGTAACGCAGCACAAGAAGGAATTGCCGGAGGAGATGTCAACATCGTTGCAGGGTGGTCTCATGGTGATGTTGACGGCCACGGTGGGAATGCAACCATTACTGGGGGAACATCCACTTCTCTTTGCGGTAGAGGTGGAGCGCTTGAACTAATGGGAGGGAGGAGTGAAAAGAGCTTGGGGGGAAACGTCTTCGTACTCTCAGGAAACAGTGACCGTTTCCAAAGTGGCGATGTGGTCATTGGCTCTGGCGTTGGTTACAAACGTTCTGGTAACCTCTCCTTGCTGACAGGAGAATCCCGGGATGCTAGCTCAGGGGATATCGTCCTTCGTAGTGGTGATACTGTCGATGGCGCGAGTGGATGCATTTATATTGCTGCAGGTAGTAGCCACAGGGGGGAGCCGGGAAATGTCTCCGTTGTCGCAGGATCCTCATCAGGAGAAGCAAAGAAGGGCGGCGCGGTGCTAATCCGCGGAGGCTCATCTGTAGCATCTTGGAGTGGAGCTGGTGGTGACGCAATTCTTAAGGGAGGATCTTCAGAGAAATTTAATGGTGGGAGTCTTGTTTTGCGAGGAGGTCACTCCTCATGTGGACGGGGTGGCGATGCTCTATTGACGTCCGGTAGCGGGAGTAGGAGAGAGAGCGGCTGTGTTTACTTTGGTTCTTCAGCCAGCCCAAACAGTGGCGACGTCTATGTATCCACCGGTGATTCGTATCGCAGATCTGGGTCGCTACAGCTTCGAACCGGAAACTCGCAGTCAGCGAGCTCCGGATCCGTAAATTTAATCAGCGGCAGTAGCAGGGATGGAAACGGAGGCGATATAAATGTAATAGCTGGCGAGTCTCAGGAAACTTTTACTGGAGGGAGAGTGTCTATACTGAGTGGCGGCTCTATGCACGGCTATTCAGGCTCCATAGATATCTCCAGTGGCCGATCTGCCTGTGGCGCTTCAGGTCGTGTGGATCTTAAAACGGGTGAGGCTGCAGCGGTAAGTGGCGACCTTTTCTTAGGCTCTGGAGAGAGTAGGTCCGCTTCTGGGTCAATAGTATTAAGTACTGGGAGGTCCATGTCTGGGAGAAGTGGAGACATACGTATTCTTAGCGGGGATACATTTGGAAGTAATGCTGTTGGCGGTAATATCTCGATTGCTGCCGGTACTTCATATAAAAATACGTTCGGTGAGGGAGGAAGAGGTGGCAGCGTCAACATTTCCGGCGGAGGCGGCCATGACGGAGGAAACGTCGTGATGGAGGGAGGTGAAGGAGCTCGCAACGGGGGCGGGGTGTATCTAACTTCTGGTTTATCTAGTTCTGGGAGAGGTGGGGATATTAGTCTCCGGACTACTTCGTCCAAGCGTGGGGCAAGTGGTGATATACGCATTGGAACTGGTTCTGGCAAGGTGTCTGGAGCGATTCTCTTCCACACAGGAGAAGCGTCAGAAGCTAACTCTGGATCTATTATGTTAAATGTTGGCCACGCCCCGAAACGAGGCGGAAGCATTAAACTTTCTGCTGGAGGTTCTCGTTCGGGAACTGGCGGGGACGTAAGCATACTTTCTGGGGCCACGAAAGGCAAAGAAGCCGGGGGCTCAATTGAGCTGGCAACATCTGACGGACTGATAAGTGGTTCCATTCGTATTGGGACTGGGGACTCTGTTCGCCATTCGGGAGACGTTCATCTACGTGGTGGCTATGCAAGTTCTGGAAGGGGGGGAAGTGTAGCCCTTTCGGGAGGAGGTGGAAATTCTGGCGGGAATATCTTCCTAACAGCAGGGTCTGGCAAAGACAGTTCAGGCGGTGGCGTGAGGATTGTGGCAGGAAATGCGCTTTCAGGTCTCGGAGGCGACTTGAACGTGACTTCCGGTGCTTCCGCTGTTTCTCGAGGAGGAGATCTAAGGCTGTACAGTGGGTATTCTTATTACAACGCAAGCGGGGACGTGGTCGTCACGAGCGGTGGGGCGCTGAACGACTCAGGCAAAGTTACGATGTCAACTGGCAATGCTAGAGACGGGTCGAGCGGGGAATTGACTGTTTGCACAGGTACTTCCGAGAAAGCAAGCTCGGGTGGCATCGTTTTTGGGAGCGGTATCGGGAGCACCTCAGGGACTGTCCATCTCTCTACAGGGGAAACGACTTCAGGCAAGTCGGGCAATGTAATTTTGGAGTCAGGTGGGAGCTCTGATCGCAGTGGATCTATAGCTGTTGTGAGCGGAAGATCCAGCAGTGGCTCCTCCGGCTCAATTATCCTCTCAGCAGGGACGAGCACATGCGGAAACGGTGGCTCTATCAGACTTATTAGTGGAAACTCAACACACCCGGAAAAGCATGGAGGTGAAGTAGTTATTTCCAGTGGAGGTCGTGGTTTAGGAGGTTCAGTCATGATTCGCAGTTTCAGCTCTCCGGGGTCTGCAGGGGGCATTAGAATGGGGTCAAGATCTAGTGCTTTCAACACAGGACATGTGGTCTTTGTGTCAGGAGATTCAGAGAGAGCAGGGGGTTCCCTGATGTTTTCTGTGGGCTCAACTAGTCGAAGCATTAGCGGCGATGTGATGTTACTTGCGGGTAGCAGCATCAATCCAAAGGGCGCTTCCAAACCGGGCGGACATATTGTGTTCCGCAGTGGAGACGGAGCCACATCTGGAAGCAGTGGGGGGATCTCTCTTGTTACTGCATCTTCAATCGGAGGCAGTGGTGAAATTGTCATACAGACGGGTCGTTCGTTGACACGTGAGTCGGGGAATATTCAGCTCGTTGCTGGCTCAAGTGTGAGTGAGCAGGGAGGGAGCGTTTTCATAGAGGCTGGGAGCTCTAGATGCGGGATAGGAGGGGATGTAGCCTTGGTAGCTGGATCTTCGCGCTTCCGTGCTGGCTCTGCCATAGTCGTGGATCCAGAAAAAGGAAAGGGTAAGAAAGCTTCGTTTTCCTCGTCTCGGCTTGGAGCAATTGAAGTAACAGGGGGAATGGGGAAAAACAGAGGTGGGTCTGTTGTCATAATGTCTTCTGTTGATGTGAACAGCAGTTCTGGGGGAATCAACATAACCTCAACGAGTGGCAATGCACGAAGTGGGGATGTGAAAGTTTCCAGCGGGGACGCCACATTCTCAGAGACAGGAGGGGTATCGATTAAGACAGGTGCTTCTCAAGGAAGACGTTCTGGAAACGTGACGATATCCACAGGAAATGGCGTGCAGGCTGGTCCCGTAGTCATAGAAACAGGCTTCAGTTATGGTTTGGGTACTCCCGGGGGAAACATTTTACTTGCAACAGGCGGATCATTACGCTCAAGAAGTGGCGGCGTTTCGGTGCGTTCGGGAACGTCGGTGACTGACACGTCTGGGAGTGTTCAAATAGGCTCCGGTAATGCGAAACTAGCTGATTCGGGAAACGTGGTACTGACTACGGGTAGTTCGCAGTGCGGATCCTCAGGAAACGTTGTATTAAAGGCTGGTTCTTCCATGACTAAAGGTGGGCACATCAAGTTGTCAGGAGGACGGTCTGTGTCCATGTATGATGGTGGAAGTGTTATGATACAATCAGGAAGCTCCGTAAATGGTACCTCTGGTGTCTTATCCGTAATGAGTGCATCGGCTCCTACGGGCAGTGGAATACTGTCTTTACGTTCAGGAAATGCACTTTCAGGTCGAAGTGGAGACGTGTATTTTAGCAGTGGAAGCGCTCAAAACGCGTCAGGCTCTATGTATTTGACTACAGGCGCTGGCACGGGGAGCACCGGCCACATTTTCGTCCGCGCAGGGGACTCAGAGGAGGGAATTCCAGGGGATATTATTCTGACGGGAGGAAAAGGATTGACAAAAGGCAGTGGTGGAAATGTGCTGTTCCGTGGAGGAGATTCCGTCAACGGAAATGGTGGCGGTGTTTTGGTCCGTTCTGGAGAATCCTCCCATGGGAACCGAACCGGAGATGTGGTTCTTACGTCGGCCGGTGGTCTTGATTCTGGATCCATTTCTACCGTGACAGGCAACGCCGCTGGAAATAGCGGGTCAATACATTTCTCAACGGGAGCAGCGAATGGATCAGGGTCCGTAACGATTTCCACCGGCGACTCAAGCCGAATTGCAGGAAGTATTAGTTTGACAACAGGAATTGCCAGTAAGGGCGGAAATATCGTCATTGCTTCTGGACACAGCGTGTATGACGGGATACAACCTACTGGAGGCAGTGTTTCTATTTCTTCTGGAAGCGCAGCGTTTGGCAACTCGGGCTATATCAATCTGAAAGCGTTTGAAGCAGTTCACCTGAAGTCTGGGGACTCCGTGCTAGGGCAGTCTGGAAACATAACCATTCAGAGTGGCTTTGCTTCCGGGGGATCCAGTGGGAGTTTGAGGCTATTTTCTGGCGACGACAGTATTTTTCAAGTGCGAACTGGTGTCTCCATAAGGGGGAACGCTGGTTCCATATTGCTTCGCTCCGGCTCAAGCGTGTGCGCGACAGGTGGACACGTCTCAATAGAGAGTGGAGATTCTATTCTGGAAAATGGGGGTGCTGTACTTGTTGCTGCAGGGCGCTCTGTAAAGGGGAAAGGGGGATCCATTGATGTTAAAGCCGGAAATGGAACGGTTGGAGGGGATATTGTAGTTGCCTCAGGGGCTTCAGTAACTGAGAGTGGCTCCTTGATCCTAGGAACTGGGTCTGCTGCACAATCGGGGAATATATCAATATCTACGGGGAATAGTCAAGGGTATGGTGGCCATATAGGCATTCGCTCAGGTGATGGTCTTTACCCTGGCAATATCACACTCAGTGCTGGGCTGTCGACTGCTGGTGCTGGCGGTAGCGTGCTGCTGTCTGGTGGTTCTGTGAAACTTCATTCGGAAAACAGTCAGAGATCTTCCGGCGAAGTCATTGTATCTACAGGGACAGGGAACGTCTCCGGCAAGATGATTCTCTCCACCTATAGTGGCCCGAAGGGCTCCGGGGCGATTTCTATCAGCAGCGGTTCAGCTAAGGGTGGTGCATCTGGCGATGTATCTTTCGAGAGTGGCTGTGGGCTGCTTCGTAGTGGCAACATAATTCTTGCTTCTGGGAGCTCGCAAAATGTCTCTGGGTCTGTTCTGGTCTTTAGTGGACGATCATCCCGTACGTCTGGGGCAGTAATCTTGTCAAGTGCGGAAAGCGCGCGAGGGAACGCATCAGGAATTCAAATCGCTTCTGGGAAAGCTACTAGTGGACGTGCTGGGTCTGTAGAGTTTCTCGGCGGAGATTCCATCCATGGTGAGGGAGGCAATATCACATTTCTGGGTGGTGCCGGAATGAAACAAGGAGGTAGCATTTTTGTCCAGTCAGGGGAAGGGGCAAGCTTGTCAGGAAGTGTTGATATTTCCACTGGTAATGGTGCGGAGAGTGGGGGCATGTTGATGAGGACAGGAACTGGCTCTAGCCAGTCAGGGACTATTCGTATGGAGTCTGGAGACTCCTTGTCTTCCTCTGGGGCTGTTATGATTGGAACTGGGAACTCGGCGGCCAACGACAGTGGAAGCGTCACCCTCTCAGCTGGATCATCTGAGTGTGGTATTGGAGGAAGTGTCTCCGTGTACTCTGGAAGCGGTACTACCTCCGGCAACATATTTGTGAGTAGTGGCGGTGCCAGCACTTCCTCAGGGGGAATTAGCGTAAGAACCGGTTGTGGTTGTTTTGGCCGTAGCGGATCACTCGAGCTTTCCACGGGTGCTGCGACAATGGGGAGTGGTGACGTAGTTGTCTCCAGCGGGAACAGCCTGTCCGGATCCAGTGGAGGTATACTTCTTCAAGGAGGTTTCTCTAAAGAGGGCAGTGGTGGTCCTGTTGTATTACAAGGAGGGAAAGGCAATAAAACTGGAGGTGCCATCCACATCGTGGGAGGTGCTAGTGATGTAGCGGGTGGTGGACCGGTACGTATTGTGAGTGGGGCGTCCTCGTTTGCTTCTGGTAGTGTAGCTATTAGCTCTGGATATTCAAGCACCTCAAGTGGGCCGGTTTCTGTCTCATCCGGAGTCGGTGAGGATTCTTCTGGCTCGTTACTCTTCCGTGCCGGGCGATCCAAGCTAGCTGGTGGAGATGTTATTATTGAGGGTGGGACAAGCTCCGAAGGAACCGGGGGAGACGTTGCTGTGCGAGGTGGAGATGGAAAAATGGGAGGTCTCCTGCGGATCTCAGCAGGGAAGAGTGAAAATTCAAGCGGAGGAAGTGTTATTGTTGAAGGGGGTTCGTCGTCATCTGACTGCTCTGGAAGTGTTTTAATACGGTCTACATCTTCTTATACCACCTCTGGAAGTGTTACGTTGACTGCCGGTGATACGATGAATCTTATTTCGGGTGCTGCCAGAGAAAGCAGTGGAGCGGTTATCCTGCACACTGGTAACGCTGTCGGTGGCAACTCAGGAGGTATATCGATTTCTTCGATGAATACCATCTCAATAGGCTCCATCGCGCCGGTTTTGGTCGATGCTGGACTTTCAGATCACAGCAACGGAGGGAATGTAAACGTTGAGACAATGAACAACTATGGGAAAATAGCCATTAGAGCTGGTGGTGGAATCTTAGGTGGTTCTGTCTTGCTGAGTTCGGGTTCGTCCGCGGCATTAAAAGGGGGAAATGTTTCCCTTCATGCTGGAGGAAAAGAACTATCAGGGAGCATTGGACTTAGATCCACTTCTTACGGAAATACTACTGCGAGTGGTATTGAAATTAATACCGGGAACTCCCTAAACACATCAGGAAAGATAAGCCTGCGTACGGGCGATTCCGAATACGACAGTGGAGACATATCCCTGTCCGCGGGATGCGGCGCTTCAGGTCGTGGCGGTAGTATATTTCTCGTCAGTGGTACCTCGCACTGTAAACCAGGTAGTATTCAGTTGTACTCAAAGGGTATGCATCGTTCCGGTAGTATCGTCGTAGCCACCCAGAGCAGGTGTGGTGCATCTGGTAGTCTTTCGCTCCTCACAGGAATGTCTTCAGGCTCTGCGGGGAACATTATCTTGGAGACAGGATACTCAGAAGTCGGCCAAGGGGGTGCACTCAGGCTCACCAGTCACGGGAGGGATGGTCCATCAGGTATTGTGAGTGTTTCATCTGGTGATAGCTCCGGGAATCACAGTGGAGATGTGAGCATTTTTTCCGGGAATTCTCAAATTGTTAGTGGAACCGTTCACATAAAGACAGGTTGTGGAGGCAAGAGAAGTGGAAACATCCACTTGGAAACAGGCAGTTCAAATGACATCGGAGGGAACATCGTACTGCAAGGTGGTGCGTCGCGGTTTACGGGTGGATCGGTATCGCTTACAGCGGGAACTGCCAGTGAGGGGATTGGTGGAAACGTTAGCGTGATTTCATCGAGCGCAATTATCCTGAGTGCTGGAACAAGCAAATCGAAATATTCCACAATCAATGTAACCGCTGGAGGAGTTGGCAGCAGCATTCTTATTGCCACAAGTACGGATCAAGTTGGCCCATCTGGTCCGATTACGATCCGCACGGCTGATGGCAACCACGTGGCTCATAGTGGAACTATATCAATGTTAACAGGGAAAGCATCCAATTCTTCGGGCGAGGTGATGATTGGTAGCGGCAATGGTTACTATGGCTCCGGGGCTGTGACTGTAAAGAGTGGTGATGCTTTTGGGGGATTATCCGGTGACATCGCTCTACTCGCCGGAGACAGCAGTATGTCTTCAGGGGGAGCTGTTTCGATTCGAACTGGTGGGAGTAGCGAAGGCACATCCGGCTCTCTTGATATAGGCAGTGGCCCAGGGGTTGAAACTGGATCAGTACGTGTATCAACAGGCTCGTCAAATTGGCAGTCGGGGAACTTGCTTGTGGCTACAGGTTATAGCCATTGTCATTCTGGTTCAATACAGTTGCTTGGGGGAAAGGGGTATCATGGAAATGGTTCTGACGTAAGTGTCTCTGGTGGTTCTAGCGTCTACGGAATGGGAGGCTCTGTAAGGCTTAAAGCAGGTACTTCGCGCTACTCAACAGGTGGCTGCGTCTCTATTACAACTGGGCGTGGTCGGGAAACTAGCGGTGATATTTTGGTTCACACAGGCGCTTCGAATCAGAGCGGGAGTATCCGCCTGACTACCGGCTCTGGAACTGATGCCGTGTCAGGATCCGTGAGCATTTTTACTGGAAATGCTACCGGCACTGCAGGATCCATTTTTCTTAGAGCTGGACGAGGCGGTAGCGTAAATCTCCGGTCTGGTGAAGGGCCAAATGGTGGTAATTTGTTGTTTACAACGGGAAGCGTAGTCTCTGGAGCCTCTGGATCTCTGCAGCTTTTGTCTGGAAAAGCTGTGTCCGGGAAGTCAGGGAGTATCGAAATCTTGAGTGGTAGTGGACAAATGTCTGCTTCCTCTGGCAGCATAGAACTGGGAACAGGTGCGGCCAATTCTGGGAGCGGAAATGTCAGCATACTATCCGGATCATCTAAGACGAACAGTGGTTCTATTCGTATATCTACGGGATTGGCTGGCAAGAAGTCAGGTTCTATTGCCCTAAGTACTACGGAAGATACAGGCGCCGCTGGCACTGGGTCAGTTTCTATATCAACAGGTGACTCGGCATCCGGAAAGAGTGGCAACATTGCGCTGCTAGCCGGTCGTTCATCAACCGGGCATTCCGGTAAAATATTGCTTAGTACCACAGGAGGAAACCTTGGGGGAGAAATCCGACTGCATTCAGGGTCTAGTAACAATGGCTTAGGTGGAAACATTCTGCTCCGTGCTACAGGAAGTAGTGGCGGTATTCAGTTTCAGTCTGAGGACACAGGGTCCGTCTCCCTTGGAGGTGGTTGTGTGCGCGTCCAGACGGGGCATGGAATGCACAAGGATGGAACAATACTCTCATCCCATTCAGGGAGCATTGAGCTACGCACGGGGGAGGCTATACATGGCTCCAATACGTCATCGTCCAGTGGCAACATTGTGTTGGTTGCGGGTAACGGCTCACGAACCGCTGGAGGCTCAATTCAGTTCCGTTCTGGAAGTAGCAAACACGGGAATGCAGGCGATATAGTTTTCCTGAGTGGAGACAGTCAACATGGTGTGTCCGGAGATATATTGCTACGGAGTGGTGGAGGACAGAACGGAAGCGGTAATATCGTTGTTGATTCGGGTATATCTTCGGGGAGTCACAAAGGTGGATCTGTGTTTGTTGGGACGGGGAATAGCAACGAAGGTACCGGAGGTAATCTGACTTTGCGCGGAGGCTATGGCCGAAGTGCAGGAGGATCGGTTCGACTGAGTGCAAATGGGAATGGAGTTCAGGGTGGTAATGTATCCGTTATGGCTGGGAATAGCTCAGATGGGACACCTGGGTATGTCCGTGTGGTGAGTGGTTCGGGATATGAAAGCTCTGGCAGAGTTGAAGTTGTCTCGGGTAATAGTGCTAATGGGGAGTCGGGGAACATCCGGCTGACATCAGGAGTCTCTGGAGGCCAGTCCGGAGGACTGTCATTTAGTAGCGGGGCATCTAAATGTGGATCGAGTGGCAATGTCCGGCTGGAGACAGGAGAGGGCTCGAGCGGCAGCGGTGATATTGTGTTGAGAACTGGTTGCACCGCCGGCCGCGCGGATGGGGGAAGCATCCGAATGAAGGCTGGAGACTCATCAGGAAACGGTGGTGGTATCTACCTTGAGGCTGGAAAGGGCGGGAAAAGCTCGCGTGGTGGGTCCGTCTACATTAAGAGTGGAATAGACGGACGTTTGGAGTTTTCATCTGGCAGAAACTCGCAGCTGACCTTCACAGACGATGGTAGCATAGCGCTGCAATCCGGGAAGAATGGCTCGTTACGATTAAGTTCCAAAGAAGGGACTGAAATTTCAATTGGGCGGAATTTTGCTTTCAGGATCAAGCAAGAGAACCACACACGTTTTTCAGTCTCTTCGAGTCAGACCTTTTTCGATGGCGACATTATCGCGGATACCTTTCGACTGGCAAACCTATCTTCATCGATGTCCTCGATAGCTCGATCTGTTTCTAGTAACAGCAGTTCGATTCCATCACTTTACCGTAGGATGATGGGGATCCCTATTCGAGACACGAGTCATGGGGATCGGTACATTTCGGAAGAAGATCTTCGGAAGTTTTTGCCAGAATATGTCGAGAAGCTGCGTCGTGAAGACAACGGAGAGGAGCTGGACGTATGGAATCCGGTAAGACTCCCGGTGGACATGCTGGCATTGATCCAGGAACGACAAAAGCGCATACATTTGGGAGAAGGGAATGATTCTACTACTGGTTCGATCGCTATCTCGACGGAGAATCATGCGGCGGGTCAAAGCGGGTCCATTCAAGTTACCACCGGTGATTCGTATGGGTGCAGTGGCCACCTTTTGTTCCAGACCGGCCGCAGCATATCAGGCACGAGTGGGATGGTCCAATTAGTAAGCGGAGCGTCTTCCAATGGGACCACTGGAGGGATTATGTTGTCAGTGGGAGAATCGAGTGGCCCCCACGGTGGTAATGTTCTGCTAAGCTCTGGTGACAGCCGTAGCGGTAAGAGTGGCTCTGTTGGCGTGCGAAGTGGAAGTGCTCGGGAAGGCTCTAGTGGTAACGTGAGTATTCGAGCAGGAAATTCTACTGGCAGGAATTCGGATGGAGGAGTAGTTGAACTGTCTGGTGGCTCCAGTACATGTGGACGTGGAGGAAGCATTCACTTAGTGGGCGGAGGATCGTCGTGTGGTAAAGGAGGAAGCATACGGCTTAGCGCTGGGACGTCTACGTCTGGAAATGGTGGATCAGTAGTTGTGAGCTCTGGTGGAAGTATATGCGGGAGGAGTGGCTCCGTGTCTGTTATGTCTGGTATGTCTGTATCTCCTACAGGTGCCAATGGAAGCGGCGCCCTTGTCTTCAGTACTGGCCACGGCAGTGATCAGTCGGGTAACATCTGGATATCCACCGGTAATGCCTCTCGCGGTAGTTCTGGCAGCATACTCATGTCTGTGGGTAGTGCAAATGGCGATAAAGTGGGCAATATTGAAATAATTGCTGGATCGTCTACATCGAAGACGACGAAGGCGAGATCCGGTGGAGATATTTTGCTTGAAGCTGGGAGTAGTGCTCATGGTCGGGAAGGAGGTATCCAACTTCGAACAGCCTCAGGGACAGTTGACGGAGGGCGCTCCAATAGTGGCGATATTGAGATTAGTACAGGCCGAGCCATTTGTGGACACAGTGGAGGAGTCTTCATCGGATCGGGTCAGTCGTCGACAGGAACTGCTGGCAATATTGTCGTACAAGGAGGAGATTCCCAGCAGGGCAATGGAGGAAGCGTATTCCTTGCCGGCGGGAACAGCAGAGGGGTTGGCTCCCGAGGGGGTGGTGTTCACCTTGTAAGTGGGACCAGTGCGTCTGGAGCTAGTGGGGAAATAGTGATACAGTCCGGTAGCTCGAAGGGGAGTGGGAATATATCGATTTCCACCGGGCACTCGCAAAGTGGTGTGGCAGGATACATCTCGCTACAAACGGGTGACTCTGGAACTGGTCGAGCTGGAGATATTTCTCTCACAGCAGGTTCTGGAGAAGCTGGAGGCAGTATCTACATGTCAGCAGGGGGGTCGACGGGTGTCAATGCGACCAGCGGGTGTATTGCCTTAGTGACGGTCCCGAAATCGTTTTGTCATAGTTCTGGAAACATCAACCTGTCTACAGGCAGTGTTGGCAAGGGTTCCTCTGGAAAGATATCCTTGTCGACAGGTCTGAGTAACAACGAAAGTAGTGGTTCCGTTTTGATATCTACGGGAAAAGGGAAGATCTCTTCCGGAAATGTTACATTGCGTACGGGGACATCCAGTGAGGGAGGTAGTATTGAACTCATCGCAGGGGATACACATGGAAATACACATTCATCACAGGGTGGCAGTATTGTTTTGAAAAGTGGCATGTCAAGGTGCGGACGGGGCGGAGACGTCTCGATAACGTCCGGTGATAGCAACGTGGGCAGCGGGGGCTCGATATTACTTTCTGTGAGTGGAACCTCCCAAGCTGGCAGCAGTGGCGGTAGCATTATGGCKTTTGCTGGAAGTAGTTGTGGTTCACAAGGAAGAGGTGGAAATATTATATTTCGAGCTGGCATTGGTAGCAGGAGTAATAAGGGTGGCAACGTGTTGCTCTCTGGCGGAGTTGGGCGTAACGGAGGAGACGTCATTTTGCGAGGTGGAAGCGGTCAAGGCAGGGGCACTAGGGGAAATGTGTTCATTTCTGCTGGGAACAGCTTAACAAACGGAGGGATTGGTGGCTCGGTGCGGATAACGACTGGAAGTGGGACTTCCAGTGGATCCCTTGAATTTCGCACGTCTCATACCTCTTCAGGCAACTCTGGGCCGATTGTCCTGGCAACTGGCAATAGTCGTTGTGGTGGTAGTGGGAATATTCTGATCGCGTCCGGAGGAGGCAGAAGGATATCTGGAGCAATAGTAATATCAAGTGGAAATAGTGAATTTCGTGATGCGGGTGGTATTTCGCTGTACGCCGGGTCCAGTGCCGTTGGTCATGGGGGCTCAATATCCGTTTTAAGTGGCAGCGGAGTGAATGGTGGCCTAGCAATCGGATCAGGTGATTCGGTGGAGGGTACATCTGGGGCTGTAGAGGTATTTTCAGGGGATGGCGTTGAAGGTTCTGGTGACATTCAATTGTACACCGGATGCTCTCTTACTGGCTCCAGTGGGTCCATCACTCTTACCTCCGGACGTTCGCTGAATAGGGGGAGTGGTGGTGGGATTAATATCAGAGGCGGCGTGGGCTCTTCTCGGGGTGGGTTTGTCAACATCGCCTCCGGAGACGCTCTTTCGGGTGAGTCGGGTAGTATAAGCATCTCATCCGGTGATTCTTCATGTCGTGCAGGCACTGTGTCCATTCGGTCTGGACGATCTGACACTTCTGCTGATGTGCTACTAAGTAGCGGCTCTCAGGGAGGTGTTTTCGTTTCATCTGGAAATGCTGGTCTGATGTCGGGGAACCTTTCATTCACTCCGCTGTCATCCTTAGGTGATATCTCGTTTGCTACTGGATTGGGTGGTACTGCTGGGTCAATGCATGTTCGCGCCGGTAGTTCCTTCTGCAGTCGAGGAGGAAGCGTAAGACTGGAAAGCGGGTCTGGGTGTAATGGGGGTGAGGTGTTCTTAGGGAGTAACAGTAGCAATGCCTTCAGTAGTGGCGATGTTAGTTTACGAAGCGGTGACTCTATTCATGGACGCTCTGGCGATGTACTGCTTCAAACCGGTGGTGGTAGATATTCTGGCTCTGTGGTTGTAGGTACTGGGAGATCGATAGGAGAGAGTTCGGGCAGTGTGTTTTTCGAGAGTGGCACTAACAATAAAGGAGAGACTGGTGGGACATATTTAAGGTCTTCCGGTCTTATGAGTCTGACAAGTGGCTGTTCGAGTGGCAAGTCGGGAGCTATTGAGCTATTATCCGGGTCTGCCAAAGGAGGATCAGGTTCTATTTCTGTTGAGTCAGGCATCGGTGTGAAGGGATCTGGAGACATACTTGTGGCAACAGGCGCATCATGCGGGCGCACCGGTTCGATCTCTCTAACTGTGGCCCACTCTCGGTCTGCCATTGGGGGCAATGTAACGATTCAAGCTGGCTCGTCCCTTTCTGGAGGAGGCGGTGTAGTACTGACAACTGTTGGGGACGAGAGTACCTCTGGCCCTGTGTCTATCCATTCGGGCCGAGCAGCCTGCGGAACAAGCGGAGATATCACTCTCGGCTCTGGGCGTTCTATTTGTGGCTGTTCTGGAAACGTATGGCTGGTCTCCGGTCCCGCTCTACGAAAATCTGGCGATATAGTATTGGCAGCGGGGTGTTCTTCAAGGCCAGGGAGCGTTCATATATCGACTGATGACGGCAACGCTGAAGGGGGTTCGATAGAATTAGTAAGTGGGTCGACAGCATCGACGGCAATAGCTATGTCTGCTGAAGGACACACGTACCTTGGCTCCAATGTGGCGCTTTTGAGTGGTAGTGCTGCGAAAGCGTCTGGTGATATTAATATATCGACTGGTACTGCGAAGCGTTTATCAGGCAGCATAAAGTTGCAGTCTGCTGCAGGAAATATTTCAATCCTGTCTGGAGCGTCTGGTAGTGGAAATGGAGGAAACATCATTTTATCTGCTGACAACTCCTCAGCATCGGGGTCCGATATCCGTTTCCTGTCAGGAGAGGGGAAACACGGTGGATCGATTGAGTTTGCGACCGGTATGGGAAGAAATGGATCATCTGGAGACTTTTTAGTGTCTACGTCGAATGGAAAAAACTCAGGATCGGTGATGCTCTCGACGGGAAGCTCTCATTCGGGGAGTAGTGGTAACATACGTATTTCTTCCGGGAACTCTGGGGCTAATGCAGGAACTGTTAGAGTTACCGGTGGCTCGTCTGTTGATGGCAGAGGGGGTGATGTCTTCTTGGATGGCGGAAACGGAACGCGCGGAGGCGGAATCCGGATACTCAGTGGGGCAGGCCGTATTACTAGCGGGGATGTAAAACTGGAGACTACTGGCAGCAACGGTAGCAGTGGAAGTATCTACCTGGACACTGGAGACTTTCCAGGTGGCGAAAGTGGAAATATTTCCCTCCGTGCAGGTGGTGGGCCAACTGGTGGTCACGTAGTGATTTCGACTTCTGGGGGAGCTAATGGCTACTCTGGGGACATCAGTTTAAGCAGTGGAGGCAAAGATAGAACAGGGGGCTCGATAAAGATTCAATCATACTCCACTAGTAACTCCGGTTCGTCGCAAATTCAGATTGGGGCTCATTCTCCAGGAGGAAGCGTCTCCATCACCACGATGTCCACATCAGGGTCGGACAATCCGGGAAACATTTACCTGAGATCCGTAACTAACCGTGGAGCAATCCACATGGAGGCAGGAAGCAGCAACGAAAACAAGCCAGGTGCTATTACAATACGATCGCGGGGTGGCCAGGACTCAAGTGGAAACATACATTTTCAGTCACAAGACCCAAATTCCCTTCTGTCCGTTGCCAGCGGATGCATGCTCATTAAAACGGGAAATGCCACACGAAACGCTCAAACGTTGCTTTCATCCCATTCAGGGAGCATTGAGCTACGCACGGGGGAGGCTATACATGGCTCCAATACGTCATCGTCCAGCGGTAACATTGTGTTGGTTGCGGGTAACGGCTCACGTACCGCTGGAGGCTCAATTCAGTTCCGTTCTGGAAGTAGCAAACACGGGAATGCAGGCGATATAGTTTTCCTGAGTGGAGACAGTCAACATGGTGTGTCCGGAGATATATTGCTACGGAGTGGTGGAGGACAGAACGGAAGCGGTAATATCGTTGTTGATTCGGGTATATCTTCGGGGAGTCACAAAGGTGGATCTGTGTTTGTTGGGACGGGGAATAGCAACGAAGGCACCGGAGGTAGTCTGACTTTGCGCGGAGGCTATGGCCGAAGTGCAGGAGGATCGGTTCGGCTGAGTGCAAATGGGAATGGAGTTCAGGGTGGTAACGTATCCGTCACGGCTGGGAGTAGCTCAGGTGGGATGCCTGGGTATGTCCGTGTGGTGAGTGGTTCGGGATATGAGAGCTCTGGCAGAGTTGAAGTTGTCTCGGGTAACAGTGCTAATGGGGAGTCGGGGAACATCCGGCTGACATCAGGAGTTTCTGGAGGCCAGTCCGGAGGACTGTCATTTGGTAGTGGGGCATCTAAATGTGGATCGAGTGGCAATGTACGGCTGGAGACAGGAGAGGGCTCGAGCGGCAGCGGTGACATTGTGCTGAGAACTGGTTGCACCGCCAGCCGCGCTGATGGGGGAAGCATCCGAATGAAGGCTGGAGACTCATCAGGAAACGGTGGTGGTATCTACCTTGAGGCTGGAAAGGGCGGGAAAAGCTCGCGTGGTGGGTCCGTCTACATTAAGAGTGGAATAGACGGACGTTTGGAGTTTTCATCTGGCCGAAACTCTCAGCTGACCTTCACAGACGATGGTAGCATAGCGCTGCAATCCGGGAAGAATGGCTCGTTACGATTAAGTTCCAAAGAAGGGACTGAAATTTCAATTGGGCGGAATTTTGCTTTCAGAATCAAGCAAGAGAACCACACACGTTTTTCAGTTTCTTCGAGTCAGACCTTTTTCGATGGCGACATTATCGCGGATACCTTTCGACTGGCAAACCTATCTTCATCGATGTCCTCTATAGCTCGATCTGTTTCTAGTAACAGCAGTTCGATTCCATCACTTTACCGTAGGATGATGGGGATCCCTATTCGAGACACGAGTCATGGGGATCGGTACATTTCGGAAGAAGATCTTCGGAAGTTTTTGCCAGAATATGTCGAGAAGCTGCGTCGTGAGGACAACGGAGAGGAGCTGGACGTATGGAATCCGGTAAGACTCCCGGTGGACATGCTGGCATTGATCCAGGAACGACAAAAGCGCATACATTTGGGAGAAGGAAATGATTCTACTACTGGTTCGATTGCTATCTCGACGGAGAATCATGCGGTGGGTCAAAGTGGGTCCATTCAAGTTACCACCGGTGATTCGTACGGGTGCAGTGGCCACCTTTTGTTCCAGACCGGCCGCAGCATATCAGGCACGAGTGGGATGGTCCAATTAGTAAGCGGAGCGTCTTCCAATGGGACCACTGGAGGGATTATGTTGTCAGTGGGAGAATCGAATGGCCCCCACGGTGGTAATGTTCTGCTAAGCTCTGGTGACAGCCGTAGCGGTAAGAGTGGCTCTGTTGGCGTGCGAAGTGGAAGTGCTCGGGAAGGCTCTAGTGGTAACGTGAGTATTCGAGCAGGAAATTCTACTGACAGGAATTCGGATGGAGGAGTAGTTGAACTGTCTGGTGGCTCCAGTACATGTGGCCGTGGAGGAAGCATTCACTTAGTGGGCGGAGGATCGTCGTGTGGTAAAGGAGGAAGCATACGGCTTAGCGCTGGGACGTCTACGTCTGGAAATGGTGGATCAGTAGTTGTGAGCTCTGGTGGAAGTATATGCGGGAGGAGTGGCTCCGTGTCTGTTATGTCTGGTATGTCTGTATCTCCTACAGGTGCCAATGGAAGCGGCGCCCTTGTCTTC